>CM073604.1:26166437-26408937 GCA_037074985.1 Solanum bulbocastanum | reverse complement strand
ATACATCTTCTTTTTGAATGGCAGTTATACATTTTTTTTTTTTTTAAAAAAAAAGAGTAGACCATATTGGTCGTTTATTTATCATAGAAAAAGTGGGTATTTACATGTTTTAGGCCCAAAAGTGGTCTTAAAATAGGAATCTACTAAGAACAAAAGAAGAAATAAAGACAAATCAAAATACAAAGACTAGGAAAGTATAGTTTCCCAAATTGATCCTTCATCTCCATATTCAACCCAAGAAGCTCATAGATGCTTTCTTCAAATCGATAGGAACGTCTCACCTTCACAAACTTACCTACATATCATATTAATCATGTAACGCTACCAATGGGTTGAAATTATTTCGACATCTAAAATATCACATACTTCATGATTCAATCACCATTGAAGACTTCTTCTACCTAAGAGCTACACCTATTAGCTGAATGTAGAGGTAATTGTTGTTGAAAACATTCCGTATGAAAAACTTTGATAGTCTTCTTTATATTATTTTGTGAATTGATCACATGTCTAGAATCTCACATTTTCTTCAATGAGGTCCCATAAGTATCCAAATTCCTATAATCTTTATGTTTGTTTGTCGATTCAATGCCTTGAATAATATATCTCAACGGGTTGAATTTCGATTGGGATTAATACCATTATTAAAGACATAGAATCTTCAGCTATGTTTCAACTCAAAATAAGGTACCTCATTTATATTTCTTCTGCTGAATCTCCAGCTGAAAGTGAATCAGTTTTCCTCTATATTGGTTTGAACCTTGTACATCCTATTTTGAATCTTCTTTATTTTAATATTAGGAACATGTAAGTTTTCTAGATGAATGATTTATTTTGCTTGCAGTAGAATTTCTTGACTATTATTGAATTGTTGCACTTCTGTACATGCAAAATTAACAGTATAGTTAGTGAAAAAAATCTGCCATTTGATTGCCTTATATGAATATGTGCACTACCTCCACCAGGAAATGATGGATAATCCCATGTACATGTCTAATATCTAGTGATATTGACCATGGAACCTCCCATACTACATTTATCACCTTTGAGGATATTAGGGAATCTGTTTCTATATCAATGGGAGTAGGTTATGTTGCTGGCAGTATACAATTCCCATTCTTATAGCCTTAATCTCAGCTTCAATGATAGTACACCTTTCCAATAGCCTTGACTCAGCAAACACCAAATCCCTAATCTCATTTCTAACACAGAAGGTCATAGAACCAGGTCCATGATTTCCTCCACAGGATCCATCAATGTTACATTTTAAACTTCCACTTTGAGGGTGACTCCACTTAACCATATTATGTCTTACATACTCCTCCATATATTTTACAATTAGAGGCCAATTGTTAGGGATACCCTTCAACCATGGATACCTACATTTGGTAAACAAGAATAGGTTTATGTTAATTTCCACCATCGTAGATTGCATACTCATCTTTCCCATGTTTAAGAACATTTCTTCTCCTTCATGTTTCCCATAAAAGAAGGAACTATTATAAATATGAGTTTTAGTTTAGCAACACAATCTACACTCCACCATTCTTCTAGTCCTTGATTGATCTGTATTACACTAATATGTAATCTTGCAACTTCTGAGAAGTGTTTCCAAATAGCCTGAGCATATGCGCATTTAATAAATAAGTGATTAAAAGTTTCATGTACCTTAGCATTACAACAACAACATTCAACAGAATCAACAATTTTCCTTCTGATGAGGACTTCTCCTATAGGAATTCTACCAAACCACATCCTCCACAACAAAAAAGACACCTCGCAAGGCAATACTTTCTCGCAAATGTTCATTAAATTTATTAAAACATCTTTTTTTGTATCTACATAGCTCCCCAACTGATCCTATTGTATACCTTCCTGAAGCACAGGCCATCCACCAAGCTTTATCTTTTCCTGTGGTAGCTATGACATTCCCTAATACAGTTTGTGATTGTACACTTCTTCATTAAAATTCTCACTTAACATCTCATTACTCCACCCATTCAATGATTCATTATGATTTTGTTCATGAGAGATAGATAGTTGTAAGTGAAGGCCCCCAAGTTGTGTCTAATTTTCAAACAAAACATTAAAGTGACCTTCTTTAATTTCCTACAAAATTTGTTGATCAGAGAACTCTCTAGCCTGCAACATGGCCTGTATCCTTTACACTACTTATTCCATAGGAAATGAGACCATAGAGAATTAGTGGTTATGAAGTTCCACCACAACTTAGTGAATAAGGCATTTGTAACATCAAATAGAGATTTGAAACCCAAACCTCCCTCTACCTTAGGCAAACAAATATCTTTACAAGCCATTCATAGTGGCTTTTCCTTCTTCTTTTCCATTCAATAATAATTTAGCAAAAATCCTATATATATCATGGATCACACATTTAGGAGGATTAATAGGTGAAAGAAGATAGAATGAAATACTTTGTAATACATGATTAATCTAGACAACATTTCCCCCCAAAAGATAACTTTCCCTTCCACATTTGAAGCTTGTTAAGAATCTTTTGAATCAATTAAAATAATTAAGTTTCTTTATCTTTGCATGGCCTAAAGGACAACCCAAATACATTAGAGGTGAAACTTTCCTTTACAAATCTAGTTACCTCTTGCACCACATGTATAGATGTCTGAGCTGCCTTGCTGTGTCAGTAGAAAAACTCTTCCCTTTATTAATCAGTTGTCGTAATTATTCTTCATACATATTTGCAATGTTCTTTTGTTAGCAGTAGTAAAAAGAATTGCATCATCTGCAAAATAAAGATAATTGAGTTGTTTACTCCAATTAGGCATCCCATAACCCTTAAATTCATAGTTGTAGAACAACTGATTCAAGGACCTAGTCAAGACTTCAGTGGATATGATAAATAAAGTAGGGGATAATGGATCACGCTATTTAACACCCCTTGGAGAGTGAAAGAATCCATAGGCTTGACTATTAATCAACACAGAGTACCAGTTACTATCAATAATCCTCCATATCATATCCAAGAATACATAATTAAATCCCATTTTTCCCAGGACCTTAATTAGGAACCTCTAATCCACTTTGTCATATGTCTTGGCCATATCAAATTTAATGACCACATTATCTGGTTTGCCTCTTTTCCTGATGTCAGTTATAATTTCTTGAGCAAGTAGCACATACTCAATAATGTTTCTGTCCTTAACAAAATTTTATTAATTTTGAGAGATTAATCTTGGCAGGAACCTTTCTAATCTACCATGAACAATTTTAGAAATAATTTTGTTTAGAAAATTACTGAGACTAATTGGCCTTAGATTAGAAAAGGTTTGTATCACCACCTTTTTGGTATTAGGACCAAATTAGTATGTGTAATAAACTTTGGTAAAGTAGCCCCTAGAAATAAGCATGAATTACCTTAATAATATCAAGGCTTACTATATCCCAACAAGTTTGGTAGAAGCAACATTTCAAGTCATCTCCTTCACAAGAACAATTAGGATTAAGCTCAAGCACCACCTTTTTATTCTCCTCTTCATTTGGCAAAACCTTCATATAATCATTTTCTTTTGAAAAATCTTAGGTATAATGTACTGTAGTGAGGTCATATCTTCATAATTACTCCTTTCATAGAATTGATTATTTAAAAAAGCAGACCCCTTCATTGGCTATATCATCAGCAATTTCAGCCCAAGTTCCATCAACCTTCTAAATTCAGTTAGGTTTAGCTTCTTCCTTTTACCCTTTACAAGGCAGAGGAAAAATTTGTGTTTGTATCCCCTTCATTGATCCATTTAGCACTAGCTTTCTGTCTCCAAAACTCATCTTCATAATACAAAAATAATTTCAATTCAGTATGAGCATGTGGCAAGTTAGCTCTATGCTAGGATTAGGATCTTGCTGGAATAAATCTTTAAATCTGACAATGTCTTCCCTAATAGCCAACTATTTAAAAATATCACCATACTTTTATTTACTCCATTTTGATAGGGCCACCTTAGTTCTCTTCTGTTTGTGTTTTAATTGGATAAAGATTTCACCTTCAAATTTAGCAATCCAATTTTAACAAACCACTTCTTTGAAGTCTTCTCTTTCAGTCAAAAATTTCAGGAATTTGAAAGATTTGACAACAAGTGTATTACTAAAGTCTGAAGACATATGTAATAGAACATGATCAGATCCAGTCCTAGATAGGCGTTGTAAGCCAATATCACCATATACATCTGTTAATGATTGATTAACAACTACTCTATCTAGTCTTTAGAAGATGCAGTCCCCATTAACCTTGCCATTCCACCATGTGAATGGTTCCCTATAAAATTGATATAAGATAAATCACAAGAATCAATGCAACATGCAAAATCCTCATACTTTTGGAGTTAACACAGGCAACCCTTCTATCTTTTATTCCTCACTCAATATAACATTGAACTCACCCCCACCATCCATGGACCTAAGAATTTAAGGCTTAGAGAGTATAGATTATCCCACAGACTTAATCTTTCTATAGTAGGCATTTAGCATATACCATAGTTTGCAACACTTTAGAGTCATCTTTTTATGTTAATAATACTGTTAATTGTTGGTTTGAATTTGAAATAAAACCCACTTGAATATGACGATTCACAAGAACCCAAATTTGCCAATTTGTATTAAAATTCACATATTGCATCCCCAACCTCCTTTTGAATATTTGAATATTCGTAGTATCTTGGAATGATTCCATTAAAGAAATTAGGGCAAATTTGTGATGTCTATGTAACATTTGATCGGTATGAAAGGCCTACTGAGGTTTAACAAATCTAATATTTCAAAACAAAACTTTGTAACTCATTTAGATCCTGTTTTGACCAACATCTTAGACTGAACCTTTGTTGGTACAACACTAATGTTGTTCCCTTTTATTTTGATCTTTGTGTTTTTTGAAATCACCTTGTGAGATATACCAACTTTTGTAAGAACAATATGTAGATTGCTATCACTTCCCATTCATCTTTATCTTCTGATACTTATTTTGATGCTATGCTTATTTTCAGGTTCTCTACATTGTCCCGATTGATGTTTTGATGAGTAACTGAAGCATGTAACTCTTTCATTTGGCAACACTTTCTAGGTATGGTATATATGAGTGCTCCTATAGTATCCCGTGAAACCATTTCCCTTATCTATTGGTATTCATTTTGCATGGGAAGGACCTGTTGGACTACTTGCAGTGGCACCTAATAAGTAACATTAGATAAATCCTCTATTAACATCAGGTCCTCATTTTGCTGCATTGGGTCCTCAAGTAATATTGTTAGTGCCGTGTCCATTTCACTGTACTGATCATGTTCGATATTCCCTCCATTAGGTACACTTTTCTTTTTATCAGATATTTCATCATGATACTTCACAATCTCTTCATATTTTTTAGCATGTGTTCCTTTAATGGCAGGAACCTCAACCAACTATTGTTGTTTATCAACCCCCTGTAACTGTTGGACCAATTTCCTCCTTTTTCCCATCTTGCTCTGTCAAGTTACTACTCAACATTTTTGATCCATCAAGAATAGGGAATGTGCTCATTTCCTGCTCATCATCTATATTTAACTCATGCGCTACATTCTTCTGCTTTTCTTCCCTCTCCATTCTCCTGCTCTTCATGAGTATTCATAATATTGCTTGGTGAACTTTCTATATGTGATATATGCATCTCCTTATTTGTACTTTCTTCCTATAATGTTGCAATTAAATGTTACTTAATATGCCCGTTCTTCGCACGATATTCAAATATCTTATTATAATTTAAATATATAATATTTTTATGAGTGAAGTACCAAAAACACTTTTAAACTATCTTCTTTTATTGATTTTGATAGCTAAACTATTGAGAGTGTGAATTTCACATCTAAATTATTATTCATTAGATCGAAACCCCCTCCCCAAGTGGTGTGTGTAATACACTCTCTTTCATTTATAAATAAACTTGTCACATAGCAATTCACATTGATAAAATATTTCACATTGACCAAAATTAAATATACTATTTATATTAGTTCAAGATTAAAGTATTACTACATCAAAAAAAATTTGAAAACATTTTTTTATCCACCTCCACTACCACTATCACTGGTACCCCCCCCCCCCTCGAATAATTTCCTCCCCTCCACCCACACCCCCCATTTTAAAAAATATATATATTTTAAAAAATCTTACTTCAACTCCCCACACATACCACCATTACCAAAACCACCCACTGCTTTTCAAGAGTAATTTAGATATTATTTTTAATTTTTTTGGAAAACATATTGAACATTCGCTCTAAATTTCATTTTTTTATCATTTTTTGTGTTAATTATATACATATATTTTTAGAAAAGTATTCTTTCTACTTATGTACTAAATATAACAAAAATGATTTTTTTTCTTAAAAAAAATCTTGCGACAAGCTGAAAGAAATATTTTTGGGGCGGAGAGTTAGTTTTGGTGGGGTAGAAATATTTTTTAAAAAAAGTAAAATAATATCTGAAAATAAATTGGAAGGAAGGGGAGAGGGATGAAGTAAGAGTATTCTTTTAAAAAAAATTTAGAATAAAAATAAAAAATTGGGTTGTGGATCCGATTGGGGTACTATGGGAGGAGGTGGTGGAATGGGGTGAGAAAAATGTTTAAAATTTTATTTTTTAATATGATAATTACTTTTTTGGATATTGATACTTTATATAATCTTTAATTTTTAACTTATAGTAATATTTTATTTAATTTTTATTAAGATGAAATATATTATCAATGTGGGTGCTATGTGGTAATATTTTTAAAATAAATGAGAGAGTGTAGTACACACACCATCAAGGGAGTGTAATAAAATAGACATATGTGTTTCTCAAACTAATAAGTGATAGTTTAGGTATGGAACTCACTCTCTCAATAGTTTAGTTATTTAATTAAAAAAAAAAGAGATAACTTAGATGTGTTTTTGACACTGTATCTATTTTTATAATATCAAAACAATTTTTTAAGAAAAAATTGGCCTTCAAATTTGAATTAAATATGCCTGAGTTTTTAAGACTATTTTACTACTCTTAGAATCTTGGTTTTATATATATATATTACTTTACATTTTAAGACTTTTAAAGCTATTGAAATTTTATATAATATATGTTAAGTGTGTTAAGATTGAAGGAAAGGTTGCGAAAGAGAATATGAGAGGAAAAATCGAGAGTTTTTTACTGAAACAAACTAGAGTATGTGTAGCCTTACACAATTAAATCAGGCTAAATCTATGTTTCCTAAGTCCGACAAAATCTAATGACCCAAACAACTTAACAGATAAGAATTCCATAACAATAGAAGTTTTGTTAACTGAATACTAAATTTAAATTGTTAAAAGACACTAGAAAGTAAAAGACTCCTAATAATTCCTCTCTTAAACTGAATATATGAGCATCAGTTTACATTAGACTTCAAACAAACTCCTAACAGTTCATGCAACTTCAGTATGAGCATCAGTTTACATTAGACTTCAAACAAACTCCTAATAGTTCATGCAACTTCAGGAAAGCATCTAGCTTGAGAGGTTTAGTCATCACATAAGCCAATTGCTCATGTGTAGCACAATAAACAAGTTTCATAGTGTCCGCCTTTGTTAGTTCTCACAGGAAGTGAAAACGTACATGATGTGATTGCTAAAACCATGCATAATTGAATCCTTCGAAAGCTTACATATAGAAATATTATCACAACGAATAGTAGATGTCTTGCCATGATTAGGATCAAGTTTTTCCAAAACTCTCTTTAATCAAACTGCTTAGCATGCATATGATGAAGTTGGGATGCATATGAGGTAGCAATAATAAACTCTGCCTCTGTAGTAGATAAACTCACAACTAATTGTTTTTTTGAAGATCAAGATACTGCCCTTGAGCTCAATAAAAACACGTAGCATGATGTGCTCTTCATGTCTCCCAAGTTTCCAACATAATCACTGTCTCTTTAATGCAACAAGTTCATCGTCTCCTCCCTTTCTATAAAATATTCCAAACTCAGTTGTCACCTTTAGGTACCTCAACACCCTTTGTGCCACATGTAAATGAAACTCAGTAGGAATCTCCATATACTGACTAATAAGGCTCACCAGAAACATCATATCTTGACAAGTTGATGTTAGATACATGGGACTGCCCACAATCTGCTTATATTAAGTTTTATCCACCTTGATTTCACCCTCTTCCTCTTTGAGCTTAAAGCATGGAACAACTAGATTATAGAAAAAATCGCTTTTATCCATCCCAAACTTTTGCAGTATCTCTAATGCATACTTTTTCAGACCGATAAAAATTGCATCTGATCTTTGAGAAATATCTAGACCAAGAAAATATCTCATCCTTCCAAGGTATGTCATGTAAAATTCATCCTTTATAGAACTTTTAAATTTTGCAAACAATAATTCATCATTACCAGTAAAAATGAGATCATAAACATATAAACTTACAATTAATATGTTATCATTTATCTTCGTCTTGATGAACAACGTATGCTCATAGTCACATTTGTCAAACCCTTTGCTTCATGAAGAAGGCCTCTATGCGACTGTACCAAGTTCGTGGCACTTTCTTAAGCCCATAAAGTGCCTTCTTTAGATTATACACTTTATGCTCATTCCCCTTCTAAACATAACCACAAGGTTATTCCAAAAAAAAATCATGTAGCTCGTCATGTAAAAATGTAGACTTTACATCTAGCTAGTACAAAGCATCCTCATGATGCTGCGAGTGCAATCACCAATCGAATTGTCTCCATACGCGCCACATGTGTAAATATTTGTGTGTAGTCAATCCCATGTTATTGGGATTTTATGAGTTTGCGGAATATTTGAGATATTCGAGATCTCTTTATTGAATTTTCATGATCTTGATCATTATAAATACCCAAGAGTTTATGAGATATTTTGAGATATTCGAGATGTCTTTCCAAGGGAATATTGTACCATTTATATAGGCATGAACTGGGGTTTAGGGTTGAGTTGCCTCCGAGAATTAACTCAAATTAAATACGTCTTATAGAGTCATACAAAATTTCAATGTCTATAATGTGCCCGTCCAGAAAAAAAAGTTACACAAAATCCTAGTAGTATATTTTTTAAAAGTAGGAAAATCCAAAATCTTCACTTCAAACATTGCAATTATTTTCCGAAGCATTCAAATAGATTAGAAAACAATTGGGTTGCAAAAAGTGGGGAAAAAAATAAAGGCAAGTAAGAAGTTTTAAAAATATGTTTAGGAAATATATTATGTACAACTATAATGGTGGGGTTAAAATGATATACAAAATAAATAAAATAAATTAATTAATTATCATAATAATGATTAATATTTATCTTCAATTTATTAAATCTCAATTGTTGATTTAAAGTTATGTATCTCTCATCAAAATAAAAACATGAAAAAAATAGAGAAAGAAAATTGGAGACAAGTTAAGTCCTTGAGATGGGTATAGTCATTTAAAGTTTGTGATTTTAAATTAGTATTGAAACTAAAAAAGCTATGAAATATAAAAATAAACATTATTTTTGAAATAAACTTAATAAAAAAGTAATTTAACTTAAATTAAAACGAATGAATCGATAATATACATATGTAGTATGTAGTACTAGTATAGAAGTTACCAAAGAAGTGGTCCCAGTTTAAACAAAAACCATAAAATTGTTCCTTATGTATTTGTACGTCTGCTTGATGAGGCCCCTCAATTCAATCGTCTTTTCTTCTATTTTTGGCAACACTACGTGCTTAAGGGTGTGTTGGGTAGGAAAGAAAATATTTTTGATGAAAAATATATATATATTTTTTTTTGGAAATAAATAGATTTATGACTTATTTTCTCATATTTAGTAGAAAAATATTTTTTAGTGTTTGATTTGTGAATGAAATACATTTTAAACATTTTTTTAGTAGAAAGTATTTTTTGTCCTGAAATCAACTTCGATAATCGAATTAGAACGTGACTCCGACATGCGACTAGGACACAACTCTGACAACAGATCTAAAATCCTCCCTAAGATCTGACTCATGACCTAACCTCGACTTTCTATCCAAGACTCGACAATTGAATTGAGACCAGATATCCGACCCAAGACATGACTTTGACACCCAAACTATAACACAACCCATCAATTCGAATTTCGACTTCAATACTCGAATCAATACACGAATTTCAAACAGAAATAAAAAGACACTAAAAAGTGATCCCATGACTATTTTTTTTATCCATCACACCAAACGACCCCTTAGGTTGTGTTTGGTAGGAAGGAAAATAATAACCGGAAAATGCTTTTCAATTATCTCGTGTTTGGTTGGCTTAAATATTTTGATAATATTTTCCAAATCAACTTATGTTCCTTAAATTTAAGAAAAATGACTTCACTTCAAAAATTAACAAAAACATTTTTCAAAACTCTTATGCAACCTCAAATTATATTTTTTTCCTTACCTCACACCGTACCTTGACCCTCCCCATTCAAATAAAAAAAACATTAAATATTTTTTCTGAAAAAAATAATTTATTTTGTCCCTACCCTCGGGCTCCCTACCCCCAAACAGGCCCATCCCCCAAACTAGCCCATCCCCTAATAAAAGAAAATAAACAATTTAAACTTTTATTTTAGTTTTACTCAGATGGGTGAAACAGTGGCTGAAATGGGTCTCTTGGTACCATACTGTTGCAACATCAGCGGAAGTAACCATTGATATCATAAAATTATTTAAACTCACCCAAAAAATAAATTTTAAAGTTTGTTGTTAAAAAAAATTAAATTTTATTTTTTTACCCCGCCCACCCTCTACCCCCTACCACACCCTACCCCGACCCTAAAGAAAAATAATTTAAAATTTTATTTCTCAAAAAAACTTTTTAAATTTAAAATATTATAATTTTTTACTCCACCCTACTCTGACCTCCCTACCAGCACCTTCCCAAAAAAATTTAATACATTCGAGTACAGTGTCTTCTACGACAAGTGTTTGGTGATTTGGTTAAATTAATATATTCAAATTTCTAAGATTGCCCAGTAAAAAAAGAAGAGAAAAGAAGAAGCCAAAGAGTGCGGAAATGGACTTGAGATAATATAACAAAGTAAAATAGATAATGACACGAAGACTACTTTTGCGTATGCCAACGGCTATTCCTACAATATAAGGCACCATTTTAATGTTCACACAAATTGAAATTTATTCTTAGCTAATAGTAGCCATTGCAAGGAGTGTTTTGCAAGTGACAAATTATCAACAAAGAGAACTTGTTTCTAAGAAAGTTACATTGTTGCTTTAGTTCTGTAAGTTATGAGGTTAATCCTTGTGTTCGAGAATTGTAACCTATTTATTTTACAAAAAGTTTTATAAAATAATTAAGTTGTACCTAAGATGGCTGCACCATCTGAAGTTTCAATAAGTCCATTAACCAAAAACCTATTATTACTAAAAAATACAATTAACCACAAAACCACCATTAGTGAAAAATTCCATGGTGGAACGCAAAATACAAGATTTCCTAGTTGGGCTTGTCTTTTTCGTTGGGTTGGGTCACGATGAGTTGATCCTTTTGAATTGGGTCAAAATCGTATGTGGGCCAATAACAAAGTACATGAATTAAAATTTTATGAAGTGTCATATAATGGCGGTGTAATGGACCTACAAATTTAAGATTAATATAGCGTTAGGAATATTTTTTTTTGTCTATTTTTGAATTATTTCTAATACTTTAAGAAAATTTTGACCCTTTTTTCATTTACCAAAATCAAATCAAACATCAACTTATTTAATTGGTTACATTTGATTTTTTTTATTTGGATCAATTGTTTACCAAATCCTGAACAACGCATAAACGTATCATACTATATATATTCTAGATTCGATACCTATTAATGGGTTCTGCATACAACAAGTTAGGCACTCAATATTTTTGGTTAGAAATGGGCAGTAAATATATATATCAATGGAAAAATTATGTGTGGGGGGACCCACCTTATACATCAAAATGAGTTGTAGCAGTGCATGCATATTGAAGAAAGATGTGTTAGTGCAATTGTGGTCCATGCAGGAACAGGAGGCTAAATGTCATTGTGGTCCATGAATAGAAAGTCCTACTTTTGTGGGCAGAAGAGAATAAATATCCCTTCCCTAACAATTTGTATTATGTGATGCAATTTAAATGCAACACTAGTACCAGGAAGGCATTCAGGCGACCATATAGAATACCAAGGGGAAATCTATGTACAGAGTTAGATTATTAATAGAAAATCAAATTATATATTGTGTGATACATATAATGAGGTTATACTAATTAACTATGTTAGACTACCATGTGATTTAGAGGGGATTCAACATGACTTAATATTTTGTTTGGTTACTTTTCACCTATCGCTAAAAGATATCGGAAGTTTACACAAAGTCATATATATGGGGTAGAAAGAAGATTTTCTTAAATATATCGTATTGTAGATGTCCATTACACAATTTTCTGGATAATATTGAATTTAAATAGATAACTGGTAAGAAGCTTCCTGAAAAGCCTTGCAATAACTTCCTTTGACAATCAAGCAGACAACTTCAAGTAGCTCATGTGCCATGGATTTATGGTATTTTTGATGCTTAATACTTAGGATTTGTGTAAGTTCTCTAGTGCGTTTTAGTAGATTTGATGTGTGTTGTAGTTATTTGGAAGGAAAAATAGGATTTGGTGGCAATGTGATGAAAAACGGATGGAACAAACAAATATTGGTCATCTACGAGTCACTCTACGAACCGTGGTTTGATCCACGGGCCTAAGATGGCAATCATAGTTGATATTCAGAAAGTTTGACAAAGTCCCAAAGTTAAGGAGTTGTCAGTACGACACTTCTATGATCCTAGAATGAGTTCGTGGTTCAATTCAGAGAAGGGTCATTAAAACCTGATTTTTCCAAGGAAGGTGTAAGGGCCGTA
The DNA here is from genome assembly GCA_037074985.1 of Solanum bulbocastanum. Lineage (NCBI taxonomy): Eukaryota > Viridiplantae > Streptophyta > Magnoliopsida > Solanales > Solanaceae > Solanum > Solanum bulbocastanum. Next base: position 26,396,008 of record CM073604.1, on the reverse strand, counting down.
ATAATTTCCACGGACTGTAGTTCGTGTCCATGGAAAAATTCATGAGACTATGCAATGTTTGTCATCTATGAAAGGAGTCTACGAGCCGTAATAAAGACTACGATCCGTAAATTGGTTCACACATGCTTTCAAAGCCAGTTTTTCTAGTTTCTTTTAGATAGATTTTTGATGTTTATAAATATTTTTTCGAGGTTTTATTTTACGTTTTTATGTTCGTTTTAGTTATGGAAACCCAAAACTTAATTACTTTGAGCTGGTTATTAAATATTGAAGAGATTCTACACTTTAGTTCTTGACTTATACTTTGAAGTTTAATTCCAAAATTCTGGATTTTAAATATTCATATTGTAAGTGCATGATTAAGTTAAATTTAATTATCATTGATTCAGATCATACAAGTATGAGTAGCTAAACACATAACTAGAATTGTGGGAACTAGGAAGAAATAATGAAGTAAACGTAATATCTAGTATTCCTTGAATGTGCATACATATATTGTTTTTCCCTTCATTTTGCTTATTTTAAATGGTGGTCAGTGTTACAACATACCTTATTCTTACTTTCCGGTTCAAAGGAGTAACACATGGGAAAATAGATTATTCAACAGAGATTTGAGGGTACCAACTATCATCTAATAGCTTGATATTGTCCGGGTATAACTTATTTGAGATCAAAGGTAAGAGTTACTAAAGTAAACATTTGTGGAAGGACCAACTTGCATGGTAATATTCACTTTTTTAGGGGACCAACCATTAAGGTGAACTTAACTTACCAATATTTCATGCAACATCAAAGGTTACTAATATCCTGATCATATTTCCTATGTGACTGTCCTAATCTTTTTTAGGTTTTGTATTTAAATACCGACCACTTTATACTTCTATTTGGTGGTGTAATATGGGCACATCAAAATATTGCACTGTTTTCAGGGAATACGACTTTTGAATTAGATTAATTGTGTTATTTGATTTGACTATTAGTCATATTATTATCCGATTTACTTTTTTTTGTTATTTTTGTTTTTTATGCTGATCACTGTATACAAATACATAGAGTCAAGGAAAACCCCTGATTCCATTTGTTCCTAAGATTCTAAGAACTATAAGAATAATTGCCAACAACAGTTGTCATGAAAGAACGAAAGAAGCCATTGAGAACGAAGGGTTGAGGGGGAAGAACTGAGATATCACTAAGAGACAACTCAAATGAATGAACAACAGTGCCGAGTTGTAATTGTTGTTGCAGCTCGAACTAGGAGAGATTAAATAGCTCGCATAAATACTCTAAATAATCAGCATTTGAGGATAGCACAATAGCGACCTAGACATATGCCCCAAGTAGATATTTGAGATGAGTATGATGTTGATCAAGATGATGTTGGGGTATTGGTACAATTGTGTTGCCTCCATTGCCTTCCGTAACGATGTTTGATATCAATAACAACATGATTCATATGTTGAACATGAGATGATTATTCACGGACAAAGTGACTGATGATGCCCATATGCACCTGGGGAATTTTGTGAGTGATCATAAAAGTAACGACAACCGAATTGAAGTGAGCCCAGATGCCATCTCATTGCTATAATTTCATTATCCTTGAGGAGAAGAAAATTTGGTTGGCTAAAATCCTGAATAGTTTAATTACTACATAAAGAGAACTACAAGAACCATTCCTAGAGAAATTATTTCCACCATCAAATAAGCTATTGCTGATATATGAAATATGCAACTTGACGCAAGTACTCGAAGATGCTTTATATCAGACATAGGAGCGGTTTACAAAAAATATTGAAAAGTGTCAAATCACAGGATACCCAACTATTTTCTCCTAGAAATCTTCGATAATGCATTAGACTATAATACTAAGGTAGTGGAAGACACTATCACGAGATGAGTATTTTAGAAGACCAGTTTTGAGGAAGTAGGTGAGACACTCGATAGAGTTACGAAAACCAATAGAGCTTGACACATAAAGGAAACATAGTCTTCTAAGAATACTTATGTTGTAGGTTCACTCTAGGATATATTGAGAAGGAATTATGAGTTGAGTTAGGAGATAGGCCAGATGAGAACTAAATTTAGCATTGTTGTGAGATATGTTATTGACAGTATGGGAGAAATCAAATAAAGTAGGCACACATGAGAAATGATGAGTGGTAGATTTACACTCATTTAAGGCCTATTTAGTTAATAAATTAGAGTCCTTAATGTCTAATTATGTCCTACACCGATGATATTTGGATGATTTACAACTATGAAGGCTAAGTGACAACGCAAATATAAATAGTTTTAAGAAAGGCCAAAAACATTAAAAAGAGTAGAAAGTCTCAACCTAAAGTTTCCCTAATCGAAATGGCGAATCACCCAAATGCTTGAACCTTGTTGAAATGGACAGTGTTTGGAGCCCAAGTGTTAAAGACAGTGGGATAAGTAGAGTCGTATCGGCGATTGACCAAATTGCTAAAGGTGAACCCAGTTGTATCGCCAAAAGTGACAGATTGAAGAGCAAAAATGAATGCTATCTGAGGCACACTAGGTGACACTTGGCAATTCATAGATCATGAAGGGTGTGTTCCATCGATTTCTCCCATTCGAGTTCAAACAACTGTTGAAGCTAGTCAAAGGCCAACTAAATGATACAAACGATAATTCACTGAGTGAGTTCGGTGAGCCGGACTAATGTCGCCAAATGGTATGTAGATCTTTTTTGAAAGTATAAAGGGAAAAAGGACAAATATACCCCCGAATTATTATAAATGGTGCGTCTATACCCTTCGTTATACTTTCGGGTTGTGTATACCCTTACCGTCAATATTTTGGAACGTATATACCCTTAAATTTAATTAAATTTGGATAGACCATTAAGATCATGACACATGTCCCTCCGTTTATTTTAAGGGTATATACATTCCAAAATATTGACAATAAGGGTATACACAACCCGAAAGTGTAACGAACGGTATAGATGCACCATTTATGATAATTCGGGGGTATATTTGTCCTTTTTCCCAAATATAAAATAGTTTGGAAATGAGAAAAATGGATCTATCCTATATGTAAACAATTTTTACTCTTGAAAATCTTATGGAGAGAAAAATATTGAGTATTTCTCTTGTTTTGGGGTTTTAATTAATGCTCTTGTAATTGACTATTGGAGAGTGAAATCAAATTGTGTGTTGATTATATTTCTTAATTTCATCACACCCACGACTGCTATCATAATAGGTATAATCTTTGCACTTTTTGTGATGGGGTTGAGTATTGATTTAACTTAGTGGGTTTCTTGTATTGCCTTATTTTATTGCCTTCCACCATAAGTTTGAGATGTTAGCATGTGATTAGTTTAGGGGTTAAGGTGGCCAACTTAATCCTATGTTAGATCTCGAATCGGTGCGTGAAAGAGACCAATAAGAGTGAGTAATTAGCTCAATGTTTGCAATCTAGCAGAATCTAGTGGTAAAAGAAGGGTAATTGGTTGAATTGTAAATTACATAAATGAGACCGAAAGGATATTTTATGAACTAATGTTATGAGATCGAAAGAAGATTATCATTGTTGAAGATGACCAAACTTATCCATGGTTGTTTAGCTTTATTGAGCAATACAATATTACCCCTATGTGACATCAATTTCTAATCCCCACACCCCTAGAATCGATATAAATTATTTAAACTCTATTTAGTTTAGTTTGTTGCTCACACTAGATCTTGAAATTACTTTATTATATTGACTGGAATAATCCACCCATTTGCCTCATATAATATAATTGATTAGTCACACTTAATTCACTTCTTGGATTCCTACCTTTACACTACTCCCTGTGGGATTCAACCCCGACCCTTAGATGTAGTTGTGTACTGATTTGCTTGTAGTTGAACAAACTTACACATGGTTTTGTTTTTGTGTCCTATTGGTAGGTGGACCAATGAATTCAAATAGTGGTGATAATTCTAGCAGCCATGGGCAAGATAATGATGTTAGAAAGAGGGACGTGGTGAATTCTAATGTCACCAAATATATTGGATCAGTTTAGTTACCACCTATTCAAAAGAATATTACCTTCATCATAATCGAATCAATGTTGCAGCTGATCAAAATGAGAGGATTATTTGGAGGTTTTGAGCATGAAGATCCTAACAATCACCTCTGTAATTTTGTGAGTGTGTGTGGACCTTTTGCGGTTGACGGGTATTTCACAAGAATCGATGTGAGGTGTTTCCATTTTTCCTTGATGTAGTAGGCTACTAGATGGTTGATTGAGTTGCCGCCAAATTTTATCTCCTCATGGGAAGAGTTGACTGAAGTATTCCTTGAGAGATTCTTTCCCGCTTTCTAAAGTGATGAAATTGAGGAATGGTATTCAAAATTACAAAAGAGTGAATAGAAAACCCGTACATGAAGCATGACTGAGTTTTGAAAGGGTGTTGCTACAATTCCTAAACAATGGTTTTCTGGAAAAGCTATTGTTACAATATTTCTGCCGGAATTTTGATGCGATAAATAAAGGGAGGACCGACCATATTATTCATAGTGGTATTGTTAGACAACTATTTGTGTTGCTTCAAGATTACTTGATGAAATGACAAAAATCAATCAAGCTTGGTAAACTAATGAGGATCATGTGTCACTCCCATGCCTGGGAATACTTAAAAAGCAAGAGGAGAAAAACCAGGAGCATGACAAAAGCATTGCTAAATTGAAAGCTCAACTTGATATTTTTTTCGAGCATGTCATCAGAAGTAGAGAAAATTCAGTAAATATCGTATCCCAAAATGTGTATGATGAGAATTTTTACTCAAGGGGTGAAAAATTGGAGGGTTTTTGGTCATGCCAAGGCTTTCCTTAAATCAAGGTTGGACCGAAAATATTGAGGGAAGTTGGTATGGAAATGAATGTGAAGATTAAAATATACATCACTTCATGACTTGCATGACCCGGTGAGCACTAAGACTGAGGACTTGATAACAAAAATTCTTGATAAAGTGGAATGGTCTGATATAATTTAGCAAGAAATGAAGTGTGACGTTTCAACATTTTCCACTACCGTGATCTCACACTTATCATCCATTAAGTTACTCAAACAAAAGATGGGTTAGTTGGCTGCCCTTGTATATTCAAGTCCCAATGAAGATTTGGTAGCCCATGTGAATAAAGATGTCACGCCCCAAAATAGGAAAGCGTAATTAGCACTCGATACCATATTCGGTTGAGTTAGCCATTGAAACATACTAGCTAACTAAAACTCGGGACAAAAAATATCGAGAAACATAATATCTGAAATGTGAAGCCTGTACCATGAAGGTCATGACTTGAATGACAATGAACCATATAAAAAATGGTAGACAATCCAAAAACAAAGATGTACTAGCTGGCCAATGAGGCCGCAATTGAAGACATCCCTACTTGCAGACATATATACATATATGCCAAGCCTATTGGCTAGAGACGGAAACCTACAAAAGAAAATCCAAAATATTGTGTCCACAATAGCCTCTACAAATGACATAAGGACTATCAGGACAAGGCTTTTACTATACGCAAACTGTACAACAAAATTAACCATACTCTAATAGTCTAGGATAAGATGCAGCTTACCAACTCACAGCTGAACCTGAATCCTAGGGGGTGGGTCGATCAAAATTGCTGCCTAAACTTGCTCGCAAGAAACAAAAAAATTAACGTCCCCAAGCAATGGGATGTCAATATGAATAAAAATGTACTGGTACGCCAGCGGATAGTAGAATCAAAAGTAGTTGTTGTAAAAGGGAGAAAGAGATACCACCTGAAACTGAAACTCAAATAGTCTCTATGGATGACATTTGACATCCTACTATTTATATATGCATGTTATACTCATATAGTCGCATGTCAGGCATACATATATATAAATGCAAATGCATGACATACCTAACCAAATACTAGCAATGGTTGTGCTTGCCGAGAGCTAACCAACATCATATTCACCAACTTGTGGCTATCATTATCTCATACATAAAAAAATAGACAATAAGCCCCATACCTCCTGATTATAGCTCGAGAGTAAAATGCATAACATGTCATGTCATGAATTCATAAAGCCTATATGTTACCATTGTCATGCTGCCAATCTTTGCCCGTTTGTACTCTGGTTCTCATAACCCCGTAATCACTTTCGTTTGACATGCAAATGTCTCATGGAACTTCATATGTGTTTCTGAATAAGCTTGAAAACTTAACTCGAATTTTAGAAAGATAACATAACCTTGAAGATGTTAATAAAAAGTTTAAGGTGCTTTCCTTATTTCCTATACTTGGTTCCTAGATAATTTATAAGAGAAAGTATTTCAAAAATCAAGTGTTCTAATAGTTTAAACTTTTAAGTTATGCTTTAGAGTTTTCAAAATCGTGTTCTAATTTAGTGATTTTTCATAATAATCTTTAGTGGGCTAAAAGGACTGGTTACAAATAATAAATGTCTCCCATAATATATTTAAGTAACACCACCCAAAGAAGAATACGAATTCATCATGTGGACATATAATTAAGTAAATCGATAAAATGACATGAACATTTCGAATATCCTATTTATTCAAACGAGTGGAATATCAAAATAATAAAATCATGAAAATAATTCAGCCGAAATCCCAATGCTTTTCACAGAAGTTTAGCAAGATAATAGCAAAATATCACATTTGGCGTTTGATGAATTTCCAATAGTCGTGCTAAAATAAAGGACATAGCTTAGCCTTAACATACCTTTTAGATGAACGCTTGAATGCCCGTAGTTTTTTAACGAAAGTTGTTCCTTACGTCGTACGCTTCACAGACACTATATATACACACACATTCTACGCACCTATAAATAATTTATAATTGAGCTTACATCGGCAGATTTACCATATGGCCCCAACTTGATGAAACATCGGTAGAACTTCGTAAAAACAATCATAAAAGACTCTTGCAATGATTACCTTAGAAAACCAAGTGTAAACCTTGAAGAAAAACCAATAACTACCACTTTATATCTTCAAACACTATCTCCAAACACAACTAATATAAGGGGAAAAAAATTGCCACATGTAGGATCACATTTCTAGGAATGGGGTGTCACGACCCAGGAGTACCCCTTAGATGTAACAAGGCGTATAAGACCCCGGGAGGCCTTATACAAGCCACTTATCATATCATAACATAAAGCATTAGGAAACGGTACAAAAATTTAAAACATTTTCAACAATCAAAGTCTTTCCTAAAATGAGCAGAAGTCTAACAACATTGTCTCAAATCATCTAACAAAAGAGATAAAAGATCTTGGGACGCAGCGCATACAATAGTACAAAATGAAAAGAAAGACATAAAAGAGATAAAGGGGTGATCCAATCCTTGAATACAATGAGGACTCACCGAAGCTTCACTTCTTTGATCAACTCTGAACCTAGCCACAAGTGTGTTAATCGGGAGCGCCGGACCCTACATTTGATAAGAATGTAGGCAAGAGTATGCGTTAGTACAAAGATGTACTAAATATGATGGCTAGCATAAACAACATAAATATAAGCATTGGTCAACATATGAAATAAAGCATAAGCATAATCAAGACATAATAAACATCATAATGAAAGAGGAATACTCCCTTAAGTAAATTCCCTTAATGTTAGCCAAGACTTAGGTCATCCTCATCTAGTCAAGCTTACATCATGGAAGGCATATCTAGCAGCACTCCAATCAAATCAATTTCATAACATAATCACGTTAGTCATACTTACTTTTAAAGACATGGGGGTTCGCCTCTATGCCTAGCTTATAAAGGCTAATGGGTATTCACCTCTTGCCTTACTTACCTTAAGATTATGGGAACTCACCTCCACAATCACATCATATGACACGGGTACGCGCCTCCACATCATTTCATAAGGATCATGGGTACTTGCCTCCATGTCCATTTATAATAGGAAGAACGTGGGAAATCACCTCTTGTTAAATTCTTAGGAGTATGGGAAATCACCATATATCCTTCAATATAGAGGACATGTCAAGGGTAGTTGCCTCTAGCCTTATCATCCATTTAGCATTTTAGTCTAGACTCATTTTAGGTGAGCAATCCTTTCAACCTAGAATCATTTATGTGAGTAAACCTTTCATATTCATTCAATCATACTTAATGATTCATTGTGGGAAGTATCTTTTCCACACCATAAACATCAATTATCAACAATTCATATCATAAGCTTTACTCTCAAAGCCTTAGTTTTCATAATGCTCATCTAAGACTTATTCTCAAGCAATTAACATCATATTCATCATATATGCTTCAATATCAAGCAATTATAATCATAATTCATCAATCCTATAAGGAGATATCAAAACCCGTAAAGTTTCCCTTTAAGACACCAACACAATTACATTAATTCTAGGTCAAATCATGGAATAGGTATGGGTACATGTAATGTCATCCTAAAAACATGTATTAATATCAATTAATTCATAGACAATCATAATCCAACTATTTCGATCTACATTTATCATAACCCACAACATTGGAAGAAACCCTAGAATTGGGGATTTAGACTTCACAATTGAGGAATTCTAGGGGACTCCATGGTAGGAAGGATCCCATTGATGAAGAGCCATCATACATTAGTCACAAAGCCTACCAAAGGCTTTAATCTTGGTGACTTGAACTTGACCTAACTTCCTCTTCTTCCTTTTTCGTTTTTCCTTCTAGATAGAGAACATTTTAGAGGAGCTTTGGGAATTCTTTTGGGGGTTAAAAATACTTATATAGATGTTTTAGAATTACTAAAAATGATACCACTTCAATTTATTAAAACTGGAAAAGACCCTTAAGTCCCTAGATAACTGTCCACTCCCTGACCCATGAAACCACAATTGACGGGCTGTGGATGGACCCACGGTCCGTCCTGGTCAACTGTGGTTTAGGTTTAGAGAGTTGGCAAAATGGGCTTGGATCCACAGACCCATAACCACGAGCCATGGACCCATCCACGGGGCATGGGTCCTGGCCGTGGTTATTGCCTTAGGCAGTACCTCATGGTGCCTATCCACGCAGCCCACCTACAGGGTGTGGGTCTAACCTGGGGTATGGTTGGCCCATGTGGGTGACACCTGTAGATTCTGAAAATTTGGTAGGTTTCCCTCTTTAGGCTACAAAGTGTTACAATTTCTCCCCATTATGATCATTAATACTCGAATGAGGTTCTAAGTACGTTTCTAAACAAAAAGACTCAAGACTAGCAACCTATCATACATGCAACACATCTAAATGCACACAACTAAGGAGGAATCATCAACTCCATGTTAAACATATTTAATGCACCATATGGAAGTAGGAACTACATCTAACAACCCGATATGCGTGAAATCTCAACGTTTCTCATGTTCAAGGAGGAACTTTCATCTCTAAGCTTAAAAGCATGCTCAACACAATCTCATAGAGCCCATATGCAATTCAATCTCAAAAAGCATATCTAAACATGTTCATTATCTCATCTCATGAAGTCTATAGGGAACTACTACTCAATACACAATAACATGAGGAAAATCAAGCACATAAGTCATTTCTTTCAAAATTTAAACTTTTTCATGAACATGCAAATTAAAGAAATCATGGAAACATATAAAACACACATGACTTCCAATATAAGCAAATCAAGAGGAACTCATTACCTCAAGCTAGAATAGGAGGAAAAAGGTGAGGATACCGGGACATCATATCGGCTTCAGCCTCCCAAGTAGCACCCTCAACTAGATGGTTTCTCCATAACACCTGTACGAAAGCAACTTCATTCTTCCTCAAATTCTTAACTTGCCGGTCTAGATTCTCAACCGGTACTTCCTCATAAGAAAGAATTTTTTGAACTCCTAACCCTTCTAATGGGACTATAGATGTCAGATCTTTAACACACTTTTTCAATATAGAGACATGCAAAACTGGATACACCGATGCCAACTCATTAGGCAAATCTAGCTCATATGCAACCTTACCAACATGTCTATGGGCCTATAAATCAGGGACTAAGATTCCCTTTCTTACCAAACCTCATTGCACCATTCATGGGTGAGATTTTTAAGTCAACCCAATCAACCACATTAAATTCAAGTTCCTTTCTTCTAACATACGCATAAGAATTTTGTTGACTTTGGGCGGTTCTCAACCTCTATCTAATAAGTCAAACTTTCTCTTTAGCCTCATGAACTAACTCGGGCCCTATCAAGGCAACTTCAGCCACCTCAAAACAACCTATGGGAGATCTACACCTCCTACCATAAACAACCTCAAATGGAGCCATACCAATACTAGAATGGTAGCTATTATTATAGGCAAATTCAATCAAGGGCAAACAGTCATCCCAATTTCCCTTGAAATCTATCACGGAAGCCATCAACATATCTTCCAATGTTTGGATTGTTCATTCTGCTTTCCCATTGGTTTGTGGGTGAAAATATGTGCCAAGCTTAACCTTAGTGTTGAGACCCTTTTGGAAAGATTTCCAAAATTGTTAAGTGAATTGGGTACCACAATCAGAAATAATGGACAAAATCACTCCATGTTGCCTCACCATGTCTCTCAAATACAATTTGGCATAGTCCTCCACCGAATAAGAAACCTTTATGTGAAGGAAATGTGCCGATTTCATCATCCGATTTAATGTCACCCAAATAGAGTCATGTTGTCGTCGAGTGTGAGGAAAACCAACTATAAAGTCCATATTCAACTCTTCCCACTTCCAAGTAGGAATGCTAATGGATTGAGCTAAAACTTCCGATTTCTAATGCTTAACCTTCACTTGTTGGCAATTTGGACATTTTTCCACAAATCTCGTAATATCCTTCTTCATCCTATTCCACCAATAGATCTCCTGCAAATCATGGTACATCTTGGTGGCTCCCGGGTGAATAGAATATCAAGAACTATAGGCTTCAGCCAAGATTTGTTCTCTCAAGTCATCAACATTTGGAACACATAACCGACCTTGATATCTAAGGACACCATCTCCTTCTTGGGAGAAAGCCTATATAGACTTCCCAAGTACCACTTCTTTTAATTCTACCAAATTTGGATTAAGACATTGCTTTGCTTTAACATCCGCCACAAAAGATGATTCCGACCCTTATGAACCATGACACAACCCTTGGTGTAGTTTACTAATCGAACACCTAATCGGGTGAATCTATGGACATCCTGAGCTAACTGTTTTCTCTCACCTTAAATATGTGCAACAGTACCATCGATAGTCGACTAAGAGAATCCTTTACTACATTCCCCTTATTGGGGTGATATAGGACACTCATATCATAGTCCTTCAACAATTTAAGCCACCTTCTTTGGTGAAGATTCAAGTCCTTTGGGTAAGAAAATATTGCAAGATTTTATGGTCGGTGAAAATATCCATATGAACCCCATACAAATAATGCCTCCAAATCTTTAAGGTAAATACAACCACCGCTAATTCAAAATCGTGGGTAGGATAGTTCTTCTCATGAACCTTTAGTTGCCTTGAAGAATAGGAAATAACCTTACCGTTTTGCATAATCATACATCCCAAACCAACTCTAGAGGCATCACAATATACCACAAAGCCATCCGTACCCTCCGAGAAGGTCAACACCGGAGTGGAAGTAAGTCTATCTTTCAACTCTTGGAAACCTTTCTCACAAGCTTTGGACCATATGAACTTGGCCTTCTTTTGAGTCAAAGGCGTTAAAGGAGAAGCAATGGAGGAAAACCCCTCAACAAACCTTCTATAATAACAGGCCAAACCTAAGAAGCTTCTACGCCAACTCTTGACCACATCCGTCTTAATCAGATCCACCTCAATACCCTTGCTTGAAAAAAATATGACCTAAGAAAGCCACAGATCTTAACCAAAATTCACTTTTTCTAAACTTTGCATAAAGTTTTCTTTCCTTAAGGATTTGCAACACAATCCTCAAATGACTAATGTGATCATTCTTGCTCCTTGAATAATTCAAAATATCATCTATGAACACAATTACAAACATATCAAGGTATTGTCTACACCCTATTCATCAAGTCCATCAATGTCGCCAGTGCATTAGTCAAAGCAAAGGACATAACCAAAAACTCATAATGACCATATCGGGTTCTACAAGATGTTTTCGGAATATCTTCCTCTTTCAACCTGAATAGTTGATAACCTAAGCTAAGATCAATTTTAGAGAAATAACTTGCCCGTTGAAGTTGATCAAATAAGTCATCTATTCTCAGAAGAGGATATTTGATCTTGATGGTTACTTTGTTCAACTGTCTATAATCGATGCACATACAAAGAGAACCATCCTTATTCTTAACAAATAACATAGGAGCACCCCATGGAGATATACTCGATCGGATAAAGCCCTTATCCAATAAGTCTTTTAACTGTTCCTTCAACTTCTTAAGTTCATCTAGAGCCATTCTATAAAGAGAAATAAAGATAGGTTGGATATCGGGAAAATTTTAATCCCAAAGTCTATTTCCCTTTCGAGAGGAATGCCAGGTAAATCATCAGGAAACACTTTCGAAAACTCATTTACAATAGGGACCGACCCAAGACTAGGGGTTTCAAACTCCATATCCCTCATCCTCACCCTTACTATATGATAGATACACCACTTGGAAATCTTTTTCTATGATTTTATGTAAGAAACAAATTGACCTCTAGGCATAAAATTTCCCCCCTTCAACTCTAGGATAGGCTCATATAGGAACTGAAATTTGACCACTGTAGTCCTACAATCAATCGAGGCATAATAAGAATGCAACCAATCTATGACCAAAATAACATTGAAGCAATCATATAAAGTTCCACCAAATCTATTAGAGTGACTCTATGGGATAAGGAAACGGGACATCTCTTATAGACTATTTTGGCCACCACAGAATCACCAACCAGGGTAGAAATAGAAAAAAGGTTCTTTCAACACTTCAGGGAGCACATCAAACCTCAAAGCTATATAAGGGGTCATAGGGGACAAGGTTTCCCCTAGATCATGTAAAGCATACACATCTGTATGAAAAACTTTTAACATACCCGTCACCACATCCGGGGAACTCTCTTGATCACCTCTAGTTTAGAGAGCATAGAAACGGTTTTGCTTAGGAGCATTTGCACTTGAGCCACTTGGATCGGATGAAGGGTAGGGTTGAGCCATACGACAAGTGTCTCCGTTACTTTTAGCAACAGAAGGGTATTTCCTTATCTTATGATATGTTTTACCACACCTGAAGCAAGCATTAGATCCTTCTATACACTTCCCTTCATGATTTCTCCCATATTTAGCACAAGTAGGCAGTGAAGGCCTATTACCATCTCCTTGAGATTTAGGGTTAGACACCCTCTCATTACTTGGCCTTAGAGGAGAATTTGTAGAACCTTTCTCGGAAAACCTTTGTCGGAACCTTGAACGACCCCGACCACCAGACATAGGATGTGAATAGTTACCATCGTCCACCCTTGCTCTCTTTTTCTCTCAGGATCTTTCCTTGGGCTTTTATTCCTCAATTTGTTGGGCATGTACCATAAAGAGAGCAATGTCCATGTTCATAGACAAGCATAGTGGTGCGTTACTCTTTGACTACTATGTCGGACACACTCAATACAAACTTACTCATCTTAGCCCTACAATCTGCCACAATGGAAGGAGCATATTTGGATAGTTGAGTGAACCTCAAAGCATACTCCCTTACACTAATATTTCCTTGCCTAAGGCTAATGAACTCAAGTACCTTGGCCTCTCTCATCTCTAGAGGGAAGAATCTGCCAAGAAAAGCACTTTTGAACCATTCCCATTCTATGGGATCGCTTCCACCGACCTTGCCTCTTTCCACTGATTGAAAAAAATCTGAGCAAAACCATTGAGTTGGAAAGCGGCCAATTCTGCCTTTTCTATTGGAGTCACTCCCATAATAGCAAGTATCTTGTAGATTTCATCGATAAACTCTTGAGGGTCCTCCTCAACTTTGGAGCCATAAAATTCGGGAGGGTTCATCTTTGTAAAATCTGTCACTCTTTCCGCTACCGTACCCATACTTGGGTTCACGGGGTTTACCACCTCTCTATTGGCTTGAGCCATCATTACTTGATCCAACACTTGTAAAGGCGACCTAAACTCCACATTTGTTACATTCTCATTCAATGGGTCAATTGGAGCTTGAGGAGGAGCTTGGGGAGGAACTTGAGGAGGAACCTCTTGATCAACATAGTCTACCTCCATCCTTCTAGCATTAGCCCTTCTAGTATTTATATCTTGAAAACCATGAGGTAAGGATTTAGAGAAAGACCTTATAGAGTTTAACTCCATGGCATGACTTAGAGAAATGAAGAAGTGAACTTTCCTAAACATCTAATAACCTCTCATTCATAAATGTAGCGTGCTTCACACTTATGAAAAAGACTCTACTAAACGTGGTTTGAGACATCTTAGAAACATTCTAAACCTTATGCTCTGATTACCAAGTTTTTCAAGACCCAAGGGTACCCCTAGATGTAAAACAAGGCATAGAAGCCGAGAAGATTCATACAAGACACTTAGCATATCGTAACATAAAGTATTAGAAAATGGTACGAAAATATTAAACATTTTCAACAATCAAAGTCTTTCATAAAACGAGTGGATGTCTAAAAACATTGTCTCAAACCATTTAACAGAAGAGATAAAAGATCTTAGGACGCAGCCCATACAATAGTCCAACATGAAAAGAAAGACAAAAAGAGATAAAGGGGTGATCCAATCCTCGAATTCAATAAGGACACACCAAAACTTCACTTCCTTGATCAACTATGAACCTAGACACAAATGTGTGAATCGGGAAAGCCAGACCCCACATTTGATAAGAATGTAGGCAAGAGTATGCGTTTGTACAAAGATGTACTAAATATGATGGCTAGCATAAACAACATAAACATAAACATTGGTGAACATATGAAATAAAATATAAGCATAATCAAGACATAATAAACATAATAATGAAAGAGGAATACTCCCTTAAGTAAACTCCTTTAACCTTAGCCAAGACTTAGGTCATCTGCCTCTAGTCAAACTTATATCATTGAAGGCACATCTAGCAACACTTCAAACAAGTCAACTTCATAACATAATCACATAAGTCATACTTAATTTTAAAAAGATGGGGATTCACCTCTATTCCTAGCTTATAAAGTATAATGGGTATTCGCCTCTTGCCTTACTTACCTTAAGAATATGGGTACTTGCTTCCACAATCACATTGTATGACACGGGTACTCGCCTCCATATCATTTCATAAGGATCATGGGTACTCACCTCCATGTCAATTTATCATAGTAAGAATGTGGGAAATCACCTCTTGTTCATTTCTATTGAGTCTGGGAAATTACCACATATCTTTCAATATAGAGGTCAAGGGTAGTTGCCTCTAGCCTCATAATTCATTTAGCATTTCAGTCTAGATTCATTTTAGGTGAGCAATCCTTTCAACCCAGGATCATTTATGTGAGTAAAGCTTTCAGATTCCTTTAATCATACTTAACGATTCATTGTGGAAAGTATCTTTTTCACACCATAAAAATCAATTACCAACAATTCATATCATAAGCTTTACTCTCAAAGCCCTAGTTCTCAAGATCCTCATCAAAGCCTTATTCTCAAGCAATTAACATCACATTCATTATATATGCTTCAATATCAAGAAATTATAATCATAATTCATTAATCCTATAAGATGATATCAAAACCCGTAAAGTTTCCCTTCAAGGCATCAACACAATTACAACAATTCTAGGTCAAATTATGGAATAGGCATGGGTACATGTAATTTCATCCTAAAACATGTCTTACTATCAATTCAGCTATAAAAAATCATAATCCAACTATTTGGATCCACAATCATCGTAACCCACAACATTAGAAGAAATCCTAACTAGAATTGGGGAATTCTAGGGGACTTTATGGGATGAAGTATCCCATGGGTGAAAATCCATCAAACGTTAGTCACAAAGCCTACCAAAAGCTTGAAGATTGGAGACTTGAACTTGACCTAGCTTCCTCTTCTTCTTCCTTCTAGAGAGTGAATATTTGAGAGGAGTTTTTGGAATTCTTTTGGGATTTGAGAGAATGACTCAATTGGGTGATTTTGGGGGTTAAAAAAAATAATTATATACATGTTTTAGACTTAGGCAAAATGACAACACTTCAATTTAATTAACATAAAAAAAGACCCTTAAGTCCTTAAATAACCGTCTAGCCCCTGACCCACGAGACCACGACTGACGGGCCGTGGATGGACCATGGCCCGTCCTAGTCAACCGTGGTTTGGGTTCACAGAGTAGGAAAAAAGGGCTTGGATCCACGGACCCGCAACCACGAGCCGTGGACCCATACTTGGGGCAAGGGTCCTGGTCGTGGTTATTGCCTTAGGCAGTACCTCATGATGCCCATTAACGAAGTCAACCTATGGGGCATGGGTCTAACCATGGGGCGTGGTTGGTCCACATGGGTGTCACTTCTAGGTTCTAAAAATTGGCTAGGTTTTCCTCTTTAGGCCACGGGGTGTTACATGGGGGGCTACCTTTAATGGTAGAAATTGTTTAAACTAACCTTCATCATGCAAGAACTCCATTAGAACCCTTGCATCATCTTTGTTTCTAGTTAGGAAGTGAAAAAGTGTTTTTATGGGTTAAAAAGTTGAGTAGCCGACATACCACATTTTTTACCTGACCTGGTTCGCGACCAGATTCTGCCCAGGCAATTTGCCGTAAAACCCTCATAGCATTTTACTCCAATGCCTATTTGTAGAGGGGTTTTTGTGCATTGAAATCTAGACCCGTGGACCTTTGATTTGATAGGTCATGGGACTTGTAACTCTTTATATATATATTGAGAGAAAACATCCAAGACATTTGACCCAAAGTTCATAAAATTTTATTAGAGAAGTTTTGATAACTTTTGCCGACCTTAGTTTCACTAATTTTCTTGACTTCAAAACATAACATATGATTATTGTTCTATTATAATACCTCCTAAAATTTATAAACTCATAGGTTTATCCCTAAGGTATGGGTTAATTCAAACCTTTCAAATGGGCAACATGCTACCTGAGCCATTTATTTAATCCTGAACCTTTGTTTGAGGGATTCCTTTGACCTAAAACTTTAGTTTAGTTCTTTGATATTGCCACCCATTTGCAATCTTAATCTCCAATATACTTTACTAATTCGTATACATGTCATATAACAACGTCATACTAAGCCACATATATTATGCAAGAATAGAGAAAAAAGTATGGGATCAAAGATTCTACCCTCCTTATGAACATTCACACGCAAATGGATCTAGACAATTCCTTGGTTAAATTTTTTCCCCATAAAACTTTATATGCGAGTCTATACTTGTAACAGTCGTAAATCGAAAGTCAAATTCTAAAAATTCTAATTACTAAGCTCTGTATAGCTATCGTATAAAAAGACATATAAATTGCACTTTCAAGTTACTTAAAATCCAATTAAGTTGCTGTGAAGAAATAATTATCTATTATTAAAATGTGACTCACCTTAAATCATAAACAACTAGGGGTACTCCTTCCTCATTTCCTCATCTGCTACCCCAGTCATTTTCTCGACGTTGTTATTTCTCCACAACACTTTCACAGAAGCAACATATTTAGTTCGAAGCTTTCTTACTTTCTGATCTAAAATAGTTATTGGTAACTCTGCAAAAGATAAATTTTCACAACACAAATATTCTGTCATGAACCAAGGTAGACCCTTGGAGTAACATGGCGTATAGGACCCTAAGAGGCTCTACATAAGCCACTTAGCATACGTCATACAAAATAATATAAGTTCAAGATAATTTAAAAGATAATTTTAAAACAAAAGAGTTTTATAAAATCATGTGGAAGTCTAACAATGTTTCAAAGTCATCTAGTACATAAGAATGATCAGGACGTCGATCGTACATCAAGTTCAAAACTGAAATGTAAAGACAACATTAAATAAATTCTTGGTCCTTGAAACATGAGGCCTCACCAATCTTCAACTTCTACTATGAGATCGATGGCCATAGAAAAGTGAATCTGGAGTATCAGACCCTACATTTGAAGAAATATAGGAAAAAGTATGTGTTAGTACAAAAATATACCAAGCATGATAGCAATGCACTAAAACATGTGATAAGAGGCTAAAAGCATAATTTTATAATCATGGTCAATGCAAGTAAAATGCCTTTGAACACATATTAGATACCTTTGGAGATAACCTTAGTTCATCATAACTTGTGGGAAGTAGCCTTAACCGACATTTAAGACCATGTGAGCTATAACAAGGGATCTGGTGTCTCCCACACCGAAAAGGGTGTCCTATATGCCAAGGTAAGGACCATGAACTTGTAGCTTATGTGGATCCACTAGATAATGTCTTTCTAGACAACCTATGTTGGCACATAATTTATGGGACATGGGTAATTGCCACTTCTCCATTCAGTACTAAGCTAAACTTCCATGGAATGTTTATTAGTCTAATCTTATCTTAACATTCATGAGACATGGGTAATCATCTCTTGTCTTACATTATGGGACATGTGTAGTCACCTCTTTTCATTTCATTAGAGGACATGATTAATAGCCTCTTGCCTTAACATTAGAATAGATCCTTAACATTGGTTCATTTTAGGTGAGAAGACCTTTCAACCTTAAGAACGTTAATTATGTGAGAAAGTCCTTTCACAAAAATCAACCAAAAAATTTATGCTTTACTGTAAAAAAACTCATATCAGTATTTCATCAATTTCATAAGAACATGCATATTTCCATAATTCACCTTTCATAGTTGATAAACCCACTATCAATCATCAAAATATAGAAAACATGGGTTAAGCATGGGTTCATGGGGATTTATCTTAAAATCATGGAATTACCTCGATTCATGCATAATACTTCATAATTCAATCAATTAAGTCAATATAAAAAGGAACCCATAACATAAAAGAAAACCCTAACTTAAATTCGGAATGTCTTACTTCAAAATTGAGAGATTTAGGAACTCTATGGAGGAAAGGGCTCCATAGATGAAAAACATCATACCTCAATAAACAAATCATGAATTCAATGGTGGAATTGGAGACTTGACTTGAAACCCCAACCTTCTTCTTCAAATTCTAGAGAGAGAAACATTTGAAAGGATGACTAGTTCTTCATTTGAGAATTTAAGAGAATGAATTGTCTTATAGAGAGGAAAATTACATAATATTAGGCAAGAATAATTAGGAAAAGACCCAAAATCCTGTATAAATAATTTTCGACCGTCATCAATGGCCCGACCTACAATCTATTGGTCAGACCATAAAACGTATTGGTTTGTTGTCGATGGAGTTCAGAGACCATGATTTTATGGACCCCAATGATAGACCCCACCTACGGCCAGTGGACCACAGCTGTAGGTCCCAACTCTTGACCTCCAAATCCTGTTAAGTTTGGAACACACCTATGAAATCTACCTACGACTGGTGCATGGGTCAATGGATTGTCCTGGTGAACCATCAAAAAAGTCATGGAATTTGACAAAGTTTAAGAATCTAGACTGGCTAACTAGGAGCCAATCTATGGTCTGTGTGTCAGTCCACGGGCCATGGGTGGCTTTGTCGAAACTGGCACCCGATCCTGAAAAAGCTAAAATTTCTACATTTTTGAATTCGACGTGTTACACATTCTCAATGGGCATAATACGTGAAATATATCCAATGCAGTCCTCCAACATAGATACATGAAATACATGATGGATTAAGCTAGTATGAAACCGTAATGATCTTTCAAATAATCTTATATGGTCCAACATATTGAGGACTGAGCTTCTTTTTCTTTTCGAATCGGATGCTGCCCTTCATAAGAGATTCTTTCAAGAAAACCCAATCTTTTACATCAAACTCTAAGTCCTATTGTCGAACATCTGCATAAGACTTCTACCAACTATGTGCTATATGTAGTATATTTGTAATAATCTTAACCTTTTCCATCACTTGTTGGACTAGATTGAGACCCAAAAACTTTTCTTCCCCAGTCTTAACCCAATAGATCGGTGACGTACAATCCGTCCATATAGTGGCTCGCAAGGGGCCATCTGAATACTAGCTTGGAAGCTGTTATTATAAGTGATCTCAATAAGAGGTAGATCTTCATCCCAACTTTCTTTAAAATCTAGCATACATGTATGTAAAATATCCTCAATAGTCTGTATAGTATGTTCTGCCTGTCCATCTATCTATTGATGAACAACGGTGCTAAGATTTACTTGAGTGCATAGGCCCTTCTAAAATGATATCTAAAAATGTGTTGTAAACTGAGCCCACAGATTTGAGATAATAAATAATGGAACTTTGTGAAGGCGAACAATCTCTTGAATATAAAGCCTGGCATAATATTTCGTTGAATACGTAGTCCTAACTAGAAAGAAATGAGCAGATTTCGTCAGCCTATCGATAATTACCCAAATGGATCATACCTCCGTAGAGTGCGAGGCAAACCACTGATGAAGTCCATATTTATCATGTCCCATTTCCCTAAAAGAAGCTCAATATAGTGAGTTAGGCCTCCAGACCTCTGATATTCTGCTTTAACTTGTTGACAGTGGGTACATTCATCTACCATCTTCTCAAATGTCATTTTCATTCCATTCCACCAATAGATTTGTTAAGGTCCCGATACATCTTTGTCGCTCCAAGGTGACCTTCATATCTAGATTAATGAGCCTATGAAATAATTTTATTTATGGAGCTCTCCTACCGTTGGTACACATAAGCGACCCTAATATCTAAGGACTCCATCTCTAGTTTGCTCAAATAAAAGTTGTTGCTGCTGTGGAATTCTTTCCCTCAGTTTCCTAAGATCAGGCTCTTCATGTTGCCACTATTTTAATTCAGTAAAAAAGAACGATTATACCATATTCTGAATGACCACACCTCCGCCCCTTTCATCTACAAAGCGCACCTACAAATTAGCTAGCAGGTAAAGGTCTTATGTATTTAAGATTTACCAGCTTCAGTGTTACATAAACTACCTATTGTAACACCTCAGTTCGAGCTAGGGCTATGTAGCCAATTTTGAGAAGTTGCAGGTGCCAACCACAGTGTCCAACTACAGTCCGTAAGGTGGACCATGGATCGTAGGTAAGGTCCGTGGATGGACACCCAAGAATTAATGGCCACAAACCATGACCTAACCAATGGACTGTCGTTCAGACCATGGTCCATGGTTAGGAATCCATAGGTCAAGGCACCAAATCCCTAAAATCTCGAGATCTAGCAACGGACGAGCAAGACGGACCGTAGGTCAAACCACGGTCCGTCAAACATGGTCCGTGGATTGTGGCTAACAATTATTTTAAGGGGTACATGGGTATTTTTTGGTTTTAATTAAATCAAAATGGTGTAATTTTACCCAAGCCTAGGATCCCTATATAATTTACTTTAACCCCCAAATTTCCCCATTGAAGTAATTAATTCGAAAACCCAAAAGAAATCCCAAAGCTCTTCTCTCAAATATACTCTCTCTAGAAAGTAGAAGAAGAAGGAAGAGATCAAGCTAGGATCAAGGTCAAGTCTCCATTCCTCAAGAATTTGTAGGCTTTATTAACAAGGTATGATGGATTTTCATCCATGTAATCATTTTATCTATGGAGCCCCTTAAGATTCCCCAATTTAGAAGTATAAATTCCCCAATTCTAGTTAGGGTTTGTTCTAATGTTGTGGGTTTTGATGAATGTTGATCAAAATGAGTGGATTATGAATGTTTATACTTGAATCGAGTAGATTCAATAATTTTAGAATGAATTTGCATGTATCAATGCCTAACCCAAGATTCTAAGATAAATTTGATATAAATGGGTTTTACTACATGAAAGGGGAAATTGAGGATTTAGATGTACTCATATAGGATTGATATGGTACACTATAGATTGCTTGATAGTGAAGCATACAGACATGACTTATGATTAGGTCTTTGAAAGTAAAGGTTATATGATGAATTTGATTAGTAGGGCTTTGAGAGTAAAGCTTATATGATGATTGTTGATTATTGGATAGAATTTATGTGGAAGGATTTACCCACATGATTTACCCTATGAGTGCATGAGTGTGAAAGGTTTTCTCAGATAGAATGATTCTAGGTTGAAAGACTTTCTCACCTAAAATGAATCAAAGAATTTATGAATTATGATAGATAAGACTTAGCTTGAATTAGCGTAATGAGATGCTTCTTTCATGGATAGCTTGACTTGGTAATACAAGACCGTTTCATGGTTTCTTGGATTAGTAGAACTCATGGTAGCTTGGATTGAGAAATAGTACCCTTCCAATGGATATCTTGAACTAAGTATGATAAGGTGCTTAGCATGGTAGGCTGAATTGGTAAGGTCATACCAATTCATGGTGACTTAGATTGAGAAAAAGTACCCTTCTATGGATAGCTTGGACTTGCATGATAAGGTGTTTTCCATGATAGATTGGACAAGAATAATGAGGTGTTTTTCCATGGCATCTTTAATTGGTAAATAGTAACCATTCATGGTAGATTGGATTGGCATGATGAGATGCTTCCTCATGGTAGCTTGGATTAGTAAAGTAGTAATCTTCCATGGATAGAAGTAATAGCTAAGGATTGACAACCACTCAATTAAAGTAACATAGTTATGATGAAACAAGTTTACTTAAAGGAAGTATCGTAAGTATATCTTAAGATGAGATGTAATTGTTATGATGATAGATTAGCTTGGATTGGTTCTTGAGTTTCCTTCCTTGATATGTATGACAACAGGTTGATGACCCATGTCTTTACTAAGGAAAGTGAGGTTGCTTTAAGAAGTATTTCTCTTATATTATGAGGATTTATGCTTATTGATTATGCTTAAGACTTATATTTTCTAACTCTTATGCTTATGTTGATTTTTATGCAAGCTATCATATTTAGTACATGTTTGTACTAATGCATACTCTTTCCTACATTTCTTATCGAAATGTAGGGTTCTAGCGATATCGACTCTCATCCACGTGGCTAGGATCATAGTAGTACAAGATTTGAAGATTGGTGAGTCCTCATAGCATTCGAGGATTTAACTACCATTTCCTTATGTTTTGAACTATTGTATAGGCTATGTCCCAAGTATATTCATATTTTAGATGGTTTGAGATAAAGTGTATTAGACTTATGCTTCATTTTATAAAAACTTCGATTGTGTTGAAAATGTTTTAAATTTTTGCTCATTTCTATTACTTTATGTTGTGATATGCTAAGTGGTTTGAATGAGGCCTCTAGGGGTCTTGCATGACTTGTTACATCTAGGGGGTACCCCTGGGTCGTGGTAAACTTGGTAATCAAAGCATAATTTTTAGAATGATTATAGGATGTCTTAAACCAAGTCGAGTAGAGTCTTTTTCATAAGTGTGAAATGTGCCACATTTATGAATAAGCGGGAACTAGATGCTTAGGAAACTTCAGTTCTTTATTACTCTAAGTCATGCGATAGAGTTTAACTCTATAAGGTCCTTCTCCTAATCCTTACCCAATGGTCTAAGTGATATAACTAATAGAAGGGCTAATGCTATAAGGAATGAGGAAGACAATGTGGGCCAAAAAAGCTCCTCCTTGAACTTCGATGGAGGCTAAAAATGTAACAAATGGAAAGTTTAGCA
The DNA here is from genome assembly GCA_037074985.1 of Solanum bulbocastanum. Lineage (NCBI taxonomy): Eukaryota > Viridiplantae > Streptophyta > Magnoliopsida > Solanales > Solanaceae > Solanum > Solanum bulbocastanum. The sequence goes on along the minus strand of CM073604.1, from coordinate 26,372,347 downwards.
TGACTTTTCAAGTTTTGGCTCAAGCCGTGACGGCTCCAACCAATAGGGAGGATGTGGTCCCGTGAACCCAATGTGGGTACAGGATCATGAAAAGTGAGGGACTTTACTAGGATGAAACCTCTGGAATTTAATGATTCAAACGTTCAGGAATATCCTCAAGAGTTTATAGATGAGGTCTATATGGTGTTATACATTATGGGAGTGACTTCGGTGGAGAAGGTGTAATTGGCCGCTTACCAACTTAAGGGTGTTGGTCAAGTTTTTTTCAAGAAATGGAAGGATGCTAGGCTGGTAGAAGCAGGTCCCATAGAGTGGGAAAGGTTTAAATCTGCTTTTCTTGATAGGTTTTTCCCTCTTGATATGAGAGAGGATTAGGTGCTTGATTTTATTGACCTTCGCCAAGGAAATATGAGTGTTAAAGAATATGCTTTGAGGTTCACTCAGTCGTCAAAATATGCTCCATCTATAGGGGACGACTCTAGGTCGAGAATGAGTAAGTTCATTTTGAGAGTGTCTGATTTAATGGTTAAAGAATGTCATACGGCTATTCTTGTCCATGACATGGATATTTCTCGTCTCATGGTTCATTCCCAACAAATTGAAGAGGATAAACTTAATGGGAGATCTAAGGAGAAACAGAGGTCTAGAAATAATGATGTCAATTCCTCTCATGCAAGATCCGAGGAACATGGTCGTCCTAGGTATCAACAAAGGTTTTCGGAGCAAGTTTCTTCAAATCCTCCTAGGTTTAACAATGAAAGGATGTCTATCCCTAAACCTCAAGGAGGAAATGATAGTGCACCCCTATGGCCTACTTGTGATTGGTTTGGAAAGAGGCACGTGGGTTTTTATCCGGCATAGAGGGGTGCTTTAGTTATGGTAAAAGTTGTCATAAAATGACGGATTGTCCATTGACTAAGCCTAGGCTAGAGAGGGCAAGCAAGCTCCTCCTAGTGGTTCGCGTTCTAATGCCCCCAAGTAAAACCAATTCTATGATCTTCAGACTCGTGGCGAACAAAAGGGTTACCCTTATGTGGTTACCGGTGTGTTGAAAGTTTTCTAATTAGATATTTATGTTTATGTTTTACTTGATCCCAGTGCTACCTTATCCCATAGAGTTACTCTTGTTTATTTGGTAGAGCTAGATATGTTAGACCTTGATGTTATCCTTGATATGGACTGGTCACAAAGTACCACTTAGTTAGGGTAAGGGAGATAGATTTCAGTGTTGAACAACTCCAAGGAGCTAGTTAAGTTTCTAAGATTGACCTTAGGGTGGCTTATCACCTCAATTGAGGGTGAAGGAGGATGATATTCCAAGAATGGCTTTTAGAACCCAATATGGTCATTATGAGTTAGTGGTAATGTCATTTGATTTGACTAATGCTCCGGTGTCATGTAATGATTTGATGAATAGGGTGTTTAGACAATGCTTTGATGAGTTCGAGATAAAAGATTCTACCTAGGGTAGTGGTTTAGTTCACAATGGTTTAGAATCATCTTTTTGTGATGGATGTAAAAGCTATGTAATATCTTGATCCAACCTTAGTTGAATTGAATAGAGCGGTACTTAGAAAGTCGGTCTAGGCTTTCTCCCAAGAGGGATAAGGTGTCTTTAGATAGCAAGGTCGTTTGTGTGTTCTTGATGTTCATGATTTGGGTGTACCTGAAAATCTCACTCATAAAGTGTGTAATGAGGTTTGTGAGAAAGAGAATCTTAGTATACGTTTTGTAGGCCCATATGAGATCTTGAGACGTGTTTATAAGGTTGCTTATGAGCTAGATTTGCCTAATGAGTTGGGATTGGTGCATCCGGTTTTCCATGTCTCTATGTTAAAAAGTGTGTTGGAGATCTGACATTTATAGTTCCCTTAGAAGGGTTGGGATAGAGTGAAAATCTCTCTTATAAAGAAGTACCGGTTGATATTTTAGATCGGCAAGTTAAGAAATTGAGGAACAAGGAAGTGGCATCTATGAAAGTAATTTGGAGAAATCTTTTAGATGAGGGTGCTACTTGGGAGGTCGAGGATGATATGATGTCCCGATATCCTCATCTTTTTCCCTCTCCTCCTTGCTATACTATGAGTTTTCAGTATTTTTGATACCTTACTCTTAGATTTTGTGTGTGTCTTAAAACATTTTGTTATTAGAAATAATGTTTTGTACATAATTCTTGTAGGAAATAGGCTTGGATGCAGTAGATTAATATTTGGAGCTGAAAAGGGCAGAATTACCCACCAACGGAGCCATCCACAGGTTATATGTCCATCGACGAGCCGTGGGTGGTCATTTGTAAGTTGTGGTTTGGGATGTTGAGTTCCAGTACTCAATCTACAAAGTGCCAGGATGGACCGTAGACCAGTCCTTAAACCGTGGGTGAGGCATCGTAGGTAGAACATCAAGGAAGTCTGATAAGTGTGGAACCACAGAGCAAGACGATGGACTGTAGGTTGACCCATGGTCCATCCTGCACGTTCGTCATTGATGATCTGGGAGTAAAGGTTTCATTACCTGATGAAAAGTTTCTAAGTGTTGAATCACGTAGGGTGACCTACGGACCATAGGTCGATCCACAGTCCGTAGGTCGTATCGTCAACAACAACCGCTTCAAGACAACATATTTCCTTATTTTGTTTCCATTTTATTTAGGACTTGATTTTTATAAATAGGAGATATAAACCTTGTTTTTGGGGTTTAAACATTATTGTATACTTCTATGTTTGGAGTTTTGAAAATTAATTTGCAAACTCTTAGCAATTAATTTTCAGGATTTCATTTTATAAGATTTTGACTTTGATTTTCAATTGAAGATTTCAGAGTTCATCAATTCTTCTTGTGAGTTCATGAATTCTTTTTACCCAATTATCAATTGTGATCTTTCAAGCATGAGTTGCTAAATCAACAACAAAGTTGTGGGAACCATCAGCAATTAACAAAGTATAAATAAAAATTAAGTCATTCTTGAATAGTGTTTGTGCATGTATTGTTAATTCTTTCGCTTGGAAGTCTTTTTAACGGTGCACAACGTTAGAACTCGCCCTGTTGCTACTTGCCGAACCAAGGAGGTAGTTTATAAGAAAAGAATTAACAATAGAGATTCAGTGGTTGCTATCTAATAGTCTAGTATCAATTGGTGTGAGGGTGACAACTAAACCATATATTGATATGATGACTAATCTGAGGTAAAGGTATACTTGGAGGACCAATCACTTAGGGATATCCAACTTGCCTACTTTGCATGAAAAACACTAGGAAAGGATTACTATTATTAGGATTACTGCGTTAAGAGCTTGTGGGGAACACACATACCCTAGTTTCTCTCTCATATTGATAACTTAAAGTTTGAATCCTATCTCTTTGTTAATAACTAATACTTAATCAACAATCTGTTACTTTAATCACAAACACCCCTCTTATGTTTACTTCTTTCAAAAATAGTTTGACTAAAAGGAAATAATCCTAAGTTAAGTTTAAGTCTAAACCATTTTCCACGTGGGATCGACCCCAACCTACAAGTTGGGTTCTTTATTTGACAACGATCGCTTATACTCTTTAATAGGAGTATAATTTGAGGGTATCAAATTTTGGCGCCGTTGCCGGTGAATTTAAGTTTTAGATTAAGTTCAACTATATTATTGAACTTTAGTCAATTATTTCCTGATTTAACATTTTTGTTTTTTTTTTTTTGTTTCTATAGGTGTCTACTATAGTGAATGCCAAGTACACGTAGTTGAGGTGAATCATTAATTCCCTACGATCCAGAGTTGAGTAAACCATTGAGGAGAATGAATACTCAAGGTATAGTCAAAAATCCAATCAGAGAGGGTAATGAGGCCAAAGATGAATTGCAACCTTCTAGAGTTGTTAATGTAAACGCTCAAGTTCAGGGTGGTAATTTACTCAGAAATGCAAAAAGGGTTCAAAATCCGCCAGCACTGAGGTTTTGTGAGAATTACAGGGTTGATTATGATGCAACTACATTAGATGGGCCTATTGTTCTTCCTCCTCAACCTCCAGGTCATACTTTTGTAGTAACCAGTAGTCAAATACTAATGCTAACGATGAGAGGATTATTTGCTAGGTTGGCTTCGGAAGATCCATCGCTCACATGGAGAAATTGTCAAGTATTTGCAAATGGTTTGTCGGACGACCAGGGTTATATATGGATGTCATTGGTTTGAGGGTCTTCCCACTGTCACTGACTGGAGATGCCGTGTGGTTTTATGAATTACTATACAATTCGATCTATTCATGGGACCAAATGGATAAGGTGTTCATAACAAGATAGTTTTTGGTATCAAAGAAGTTAAATCATAAAGATAAATTGAACAACTTCACGACTTCAAGATAGGTTCACTAGGCTTATTAGAAGTGTTCTAAACTACCGCATTGATGATAAATCTTTGAAGGTGTATTTCTTCTATAGAGGACAGGATGACAATGGCAGAGCTGTGATAGAAACTATTGCTGGAGGATCGTGTTGCGAGTGCACTTTCAAGGAGATCGTTGAGAAGCTTGAGAGGATTTCCCAAAACAACAAAGCCTGGAGCACTAGTAAGGCAAATACTGGTAGGACTATGTTTGTTGTCCAAACTGCGCCCAATCAAGCAAATGATGACATTTAGGAAGATATGGCCCAGATGAGAACAAAATTGGGTTTGGTACTTAAATATGTGAGTGGTAGTGTGGAAAAAGTGAATGTTGTGAACTATCTAACTAAGTCTCAATCACCACCAGATGAGGAGTGTTACTATGATGAGGATGCGTACATGGTTAATGATCAGACAGGCGGTTTTCGAACCAACGCCCAAGGTTCCAACTCAAATAATTGGTGCCAAGGTCAAGGAAACCAAGGTCAGAACTATAGAAGATACAACCGAGAGGGTAACTATGTTCAAGATGGTAACAACAATCATGAAAACAATTACAACCGGAACAACTACGGCAACATGAATGATAAGGTTGAACTCTATGTTCCTCCTGGTAATAGAGAGGGTGGTAATAGTATGTCACACATTAAGGATATGATGCAAAAGATGATGAAAAGGTTTGATGCTACTGATAGGAATGTGAAAGAGATGCTATATGATATGTCTGGATTCGGTTAAAAAGTTGATACCCATAAAATGTCTGTCAAGGAACTTGAGCAGTACTTTAATCAGTTGTCCACTACTGTAAACCCACGTCAGCAGGGCACACTTCCTAGCAACACCATCCAGAATCCAATGAATGATGGTAATTTAATGGTATCAACGACACTTAATCCAGTTCTAAGCGTCTAGGATAGTTAGTATAATAACCCAACTAAATAAGTTGGGGTCAAATCCCACAGGGAGTGGTACATGTTTAAGATTCAAAGGTAAAGTACAAATATGTTCTAATTAGCCATAGGAATAGACATTTATGAGTTAAAAGATAATTCAAATTAGGGGTGACACGAATATCAAATAAGGGGGTTTTGGTTTTAACTATCAACTACAACACAACAAATAACACAAATTTAACAGTAATGAGAGGGTTTCTTAGGATGTGATTGAATTATAGGCTAAGGTATACAAATGGGTGATTGCAACTGTTAGTAAATAGCTGTAAATTAGTGACTAGGCTAGACTTTAGTGGGGATAAACTTTCTCTCGAACAATTCAGCCCGAATCAAGTTGGATTCTCTTGAACACCAACAAGCAAGCAAATAAGAACAACCTTCGCTTTAGTCCATTCACTCTCTCGAGCTGAATATGTGGAAAAAGTTTTAGGATTCACTCTCTCGAGTTGAAACCATGACATCCCAATACCCACAGACCATCAATTCAGTAATCTTGGTTTTAAAACCTCTCTCTCTTGAAAGCCAAAAACACGAAGTTAGAAATGCATTTGAAACTACAACCCTTTAAATTAAACCATAATTATTGAATGAAATAACTTTTAAACTGAATTTAAACTAATAATTAGCAATACCCACAATCTAAATCAACCTATAGTCAAATAATCACACCCTAAGAACTGGGGTTTTAGCTTGACATCATAAAAAGATAGAAAACGTTACCAAATTGTGTTTCTATCAACTGGGAAAGATTAATTTTGTCCTTATATAGGTCCAAGTTGAAGAATCTCAAAGACCCACTTCCATATCTCAAAAATGGAAAACTTCAATTCTTCAAAGCTAAGGACAAGTTGTCTTTAAAAAACTCATAGTTCAAAACTCAAAAATTACTCTAATGAATGTTCAAAATAAAATTTGATACTAAACATAATGTTTGAAAATATATTTATAGTCGCCAAAAAATGGTGTGAAGGACCATTCGTGCAGTAAGTTGGGCTCGTCGAACAGGTCGGTGATCCGCCCTTTGGTCAGTTCCATGGCCTTTTTGCTTTAGCCTTCATCATCCTCAAGTGCTGTAACTTTGGACGATCCTACCATACATCCCGAAACCATTTGGCGATCTGTCGACTGCTCCTCTTTCTCACCAACTTGATTTTCTCCTTCAGGGCTTGGTACACTGGAACTTTAGGTGAGGTAATGGCCATTACGCGAGTAACCAAAGGGTCTTAGTGATCACCAGGCCTTCATTTCTTCATTCTTTTAGCTTACTATGTTCCACTTTTCAAATTAGTGTCCATGTTTTGTTCCTCAATCCAAATACCTAGAAATCAAGGGTTTTACATCAATTATTGGCACAAAACAAGCATTTGAGGACACAAAATCTATCCAAATAAAGTCATAAATGAGTCCAAATCATGGACTCATCAACACCCCCAACTTAAATTTTTTCTTGTCCTCAAGTAAAACTTAAGTTCAGCAGTTCAAAAAGAATGCCTCAAACAGTGCTATACAAGACTCATTCATGAATGGACACAACAAGACGCAACTTACTCATGCAAGGATCAATTGTGCACTCAAAGATTCAAGTTGTGACTCACCATTATCAAAGATTCTCACGTTCACAATACTTGCTTCATATGAAAGTTCAAGCTAAACAAAGGTACTCAAATGCCCTCACACAAAGATGATTCCATATTCACACACTAACGTTCAACAATTCATAACTCCGGAATCACAATCAACACTCACACTCACAAAGATGAACACAATGCATGATTTCATCCATAGGTTTACCCTTATTTTCCAATCAACACTTGTTTCAGCTCACTCAAGATCAAAAAGATCTTTTCAAGGCTTGTAACGGAGCTGAGTGTAAAGGTATGGTCATTTAGGCTTAATGGATGCTACCCTCATGAAATGTGGTGTGAACAACACTTCCTTTCCTTCTCCTCTTCATTCTCATTTATGCTCATAAGTCACCCCATTATTCCTTCTCCATGAAACTTTGGAGAGCCCATTTCTTTTTGCAACTTTATTTCAAAACTCTTTCATTCTTCTTTTCTTTTTCTATTTCTATTATTTTTTTTTTAATTTTATGGAGGGGTTCCATCTTTTTCACAACCATGGATCAAGGGGGACTTCTTTGCATTTCTTGATTTACCTTCTATTTTTACCACACCCCCAACTTAGGCTTTTGACCTAAGTTGGCTATTCAAAACAACCATCTCATGAGGATTAAGGGTGAAGGGATAAAGAAAGGTCACAATTTGCATCAAGTTTCTCCAAGTAAAGGGGTAAGGCTAAAAGGGTGCTCAAACAAAGATCACACACTCACAAGGTAAGCCACAAAGAGGTATAGTGTCAAACTGTTTCACTCTTTAAAAGTTTGTTGCCTAAGATCATTTCAAGATCTCACATCACTCGGTCAACAGGACCAATGGGGCAAATTCTAGGTGTCATCACACATGGTTCACGGTAAGCTCAGCACTTAAGGCATTGACACCAAAGTCAAACAAGACTCCACACTTTCGCTAGTGTGCAATGTTCATTACAAGAGACTCAATTTAATAATCAGCTAGTCACAACGAGATGCAAAAAGTTCACATATTGCCTATACAACTTCATTTGGCCTCATCGTAGCTGCACATTCATTTTTGTTTGATTATGAGGACTATTCAAGTCATCGGTATTGATCAAGACCGATACTCAAATTTGCAACAGAACAACCACATTCAGATACGATCAAAAGGTGTCATAAAATTTTTTGGAAGGGTCTAAAAATCAGTTACAATTAAAACTAGGAACCACAAGCTCAAATATCCACAAAAGCAGTATAAAAAACATCATCAATCACAAGAGGGTATGGAAATACCTCACCCCACCACAAACAAAAGTAATTTGTCCACAAATACAAGAAATTATCCAAAAATATCAATAAATTAAGCCAGAGAGAGAGGTAAAGAAAAATCCTATCTACGCAGTCGCTCCATCTTTCGGGGCATCAATGCTCGATCTAGCACTCTGAACCTAGGTCTCAGTACCCAGAATCACATCAACAGTACCGAATCCACTAGGAGCAACCATGGTTATCTCTAGCAGCAATGTCTAGGTCACTGACTATACAATCGTCTCCTCTAGATCTGACAGGTCTTTTTATATGCTCTCCTCTCTCACCTCTATCTGCTTCTAGTTGGTCTCTGCCTGTGACTCATCAACTGCTATACCATCCCCATGTAGGTCTTCGACGGTGTTCGGAGGAATCACAGAAGTCTCTGGGGCATCTACATCATCCGCTACCTCTAATAGTGAAGCGAAGTTTGTAGACTTGAGATAGTCTACATCCTTCCTCAGATCTGCCACTTTTATAGTCGTAACTTCAAAATATTCCCCCTGTCTACTCTCACAAGCAGTGACTCACGCTGTCAAATCATCAATAGAAGTCCGGAGGGGGGTCAGTACAGTAAGGATGACACTCTCAATCATCCATGGGACAAATTCCTCTAGTAGGGTTGCCCTGACATTAACTGAATAAGCTAGGTGCGCCATCTTCAAGATCATAGCTGGAGTAATCCTATTGGGCTAGGCTGCAGTAAAGGTATCAAGGGCCTGGGATGAAGAGGTGGGAGCAAATGTACTTGAAGGCTCGGAGGCAGGAGTAGGCGAAGATGCCTCTGCAGGTATAGAGTCAATGTCCACCTACAGAGATGTATCCAAAGGAGCTATTTTCCTTCTGTCGGCCTCTTCCCGAGTGTATCAGCCTCAATACGCCAGATATTAGTGAAGGATGAAGGGGTAACCTCAATATCTTTAGTCGCATCCTGAGGGACTCTAGTAAGCCGTCACAACTCTATGATTAGCACCAGGAATAGAAGAGAGGTCTTTCTCTGTTTGGCCCTCACGACCATCTCTTACTCTATGAGGAGTCCTAGGTTAATGCTCCTCCTGGATATGATCAATCCAAGGTAGGCTATCTTAGGGAGGCAAAGGATAGACTAATTCTGGAAAGGCATGATGGTGTTGTTTTTAAAGGAAAATTAGAACCTAGCAGCAATATTCAGGTCTTTCTTCTTGATGGAGACCCCAGCCTCGATCCACCTCGAGTGGTATTGAAAATCAAAGGTATGAGCCTTCCCTTTAAATCATTAAGGGACTGAGTAATAGGCAAGCGCTCATGAGCCAATGTAGCACCTAGACCCCTGTTGAGTACAATATTAATGTACTCACTGTTACACCTTACTTCCTTTCCTCTGAGCATGACAAAATTCACTAGTCTTAAAGCACTAGCCTTCTTCTTGCCCTTGAGAAAAAAGTCACCGTATGTTGTAGAGAACTCCCAGAACCATGAAGGAATATAGGGGCATCGGGGCCTGGTGAACTGCTGAAACATATAGCACTGGAGGATGTCCCTTACATTGGAGTATTAGCCCTCTAGGTCCTCTGTAGATAATAGCTTCTCCTCAAGAAAAGTTCACAACCCATCAGCTTTTATTCTGTTGAGTAGCTAGGGAGGAGGAACCACTAGTGGTATTAGAGCTACAGGAGGTGTCGGAGTTGGCAGTGTATCTGCTGGAGAGGTGGCTGCTTGGACTTTAGTTGAGTTAGGTGAGATCTAGCTCGGATCTCCACTTTTCGAGATTATAATTGCTGGTTATCCTCTGACTCAGAATAACTTGGGAGTCAAGCGCCTCTCCCCATGCTCTTTTACGAGGTGGCATGTCAAGGTTAGTTCTAGCCATATTTGCAAGAACATCGAGGAAAGTTAAAAACAATTCAAGAAAATGCACACAAAAATGATTGCATACAGACTCGCCGATCTGGTCAGTGAGTTGCCGAATCACTTTAGCGAGCCAGATCGGGCTCACCGAATGGATTAGCTTAAAATTTTCTCAAAAAAATGGCATGTCGGCGAAGGGAACGGCCTTTTGGCAAATCACCGATATTATTCGGCGAGCAAGGACAAGCCCACCGAATGTTACAGTGTATTTTAGGGGTTAGGGGAGCAGAAAGGGCGATCAAGAAGGACTTTTGGCGAGTTGCCGAGTGCACTCGACGATATCAGGCTTCTCATTGAAAGTTAGAGAACCAAACTCAAGATTTAGCATGAAACTAAAGGCGATAAGGGGGATTAGGCGAACTTCTGAGTGGTTCGGTGAACTCCACCCAGCTCGTGAAACGACCCAATGTGCCTACTCTCAACCCCAACACACAAATTCAATCCCACAGCCCCTGAAAACATAATCAAAGCATGCACCCATTCAATTAAACCAAGACCCATTACACCGATGCCCCGGGATACTTAGACTTCTCCCGATTTGGCCAAATTTTGCCAATTGACGACTTTAGTCCTTAAGAATGATGTCAAACGCTCTATCATCAGGCAAAATACGTCATTTAGCATAAATGTAGGTTACTCAGACTTCACCCGACTATAACCAATATCAAAAAAGAAACACCCAATAATTTTGACAAATTTTAGGCATGCAACTATCGGGAAATAAACATTATTGACAACTTAGGCAAGTATTCGAATTAAAACAGGCAATCAAGCATACAATTATGAATAGAAGAGTCCCAACACACATCACTAAGATAAAAATCATTGCAAATGAGTAAAAAATTGCTAAACATAAATTCGGGGTTTAGAAAACCAACCTTATATGCAAATTAAACAAGTTGACAAGCTAGGGGCAGAGAATCCAACTCCGAACACAAACTTGGTGACCAAAATGTGGTAAAAATACAAAAATAACAGAAAATGTAGTATGGGTGTGAGTTTGGAAAGTTGAAAAGTGAAGGAATATGAAAGATTTTAAACTTTTGAACTTTTGGCCTTTAAAAAGCGTCTAGTTCTCGCCCAGTTGGCGACATAAGTTTTGCTCACTGACCCACTCGGCGACACACTGAATTGGAACTCGTTTCGTTGAGTTTTTTAAGAATTTTTGTTAATATTGGGGTCCAAACGGCTGACAAGATCATGATTGCTGACCTAGTCGGCGTATCGCCAATTTGCTCCCAGGCTCACCAAGTTTTACAGACTCAAACCCTAGAATTCCTTGAGTCCAACGGTGGTCCATGTCGGGTTTGTCTACCTCTTCAACGAGTCATCGACTGGACTTTTTGCTTGTCAATTTGCACTGTTCAAACATATTACACACTCTAACCTACACAATCAACATACAATTATTCCACCAACCAAAAAGAAAGAAAAAAAAAACTTGGGTTGCCTTCCAAGAAGCACCTTAGTTAAAGTCACAGTACGACGCAAGTTCACGCTCAAACCTCATTCTTGGGGTTGGCCATAATATCACTAGACAACCCCCCTTGTTGTCTTGGGTTTAAGTGAGATGAGATATGACCCATTTGGGTCTCCAACTACTTGATCAAGATGGAATGAGAGGTAACCGTCTGGCTAAGGTATGACACATCGTTTTTCATTTCCTTCAAACTCTTGTCCTACCCCTCAACTTTGTTGAGGATATGAGAAAGGATATCCTTCCACCGACCACCCTCAAAATCCTTTGGCTTTTGGCACTCATGGGGAGGAAGATATCTATCATTCTCCCTGTCTCTCTCTTTACAAGTGGGGTTACGGTCCCTTCACTCTCTATCACGATCTTTCCAACCTTCCTCCCTGTTCCAACCTTGGTTACCACCCTACCTCGAGTAGTTTGAATGATAACCACCACCTTGGTTGGCAAGGAAGTTCACCTCTTCATTGTACAAAGCCTCAAACTTGGCCTCATCAAGATTAACACATCTGACACCCACGGCATTGACACTTCAAGCACTAACTCCCATGACATTTTTTGAAAAAATGTCAAGTTGTGTCATGATCTTGGCCATGTTCTGGTCCCTCTCCTGATCTTCACAAGCTGCTCCCGGTTAATTGTAGTCATGCCATCAGAGAGCTGGGTTGCTATCACAAAAGGTTGCTATATTTAACCTCCCGAAGAAAGTTGGTCAGCAACGCCCTTGTTTACCAAATCAAGGCTTCGATAAAATACTGTAACAAAACATTGTCGAGTAAATCATGGGTTGGGCATTGTAGCACTAACTTCTTGAATTGCAGCTAAGTCTCATGAATTGGCTCACCCTCCAAATGCTTAAAGCTATGAATGTTGTCCCAAAGAGTCATAATCTTTGAAGAAGGGAAAAATTTCAATTGAAATGCGGTGACCAGCTCTTCACACGAAGTGATTGATTCTCGTGGCATTTCAATCAGCCACTTACATGCTTCTCCCATCAAAGAGAATGGGAACAACATTAATCGAACCGACTCTTGGGAGACGTTCTTGAAGGAGAACAACCCGCAAACATCAACAAAGCTTCTAATCTGATCATAGCGATCCTCATGAGCCGGCCCACCAAACAAACATTTTAGTTGCGAAAGCTGGAGCATCGTGCTTGTAATATGGAACACATCATTTCCTTCCGCTGGAGGCAAGCGAACGGCACCAATTCCACCCATAAGATGGGGGTCATTATCATTAGGCTTGTTGACATCGTTGGGGTTGCCGATTTCATCTTGGTGGCCTACTTGGCTACCATTGATTCCATTCACACTCATACTTTCTATTTGAAAACACAAACAAGCAAACCAAAACTAAAAGTAAGTATATTCGACTATAACTAACAAGAACAAAATTCAAATTAACTAAATAATCTTAACCAACACCACTCTCTGGCAGCAGCGCCATTTTGATCTAACATTATCAAAGACACTTAATCCAGTTCTAAGCATCTACGATTGTTAGTTAGTGTAATAACCTAACTAAATGAGTTGGGCTCGAATCCCACAAGGAGTGGTACGTGTTTAAGATTTAAAAGTAAAGTACGAATATGTTCTAATCAGACATTATAATAGACATTTACGAGTAAAAATATAATTCAAATTAGGGGTGACATGAATGTCAAATAAGGGGGTTTTGGTTTTAACTATCAGCTACAACAACAACAACTAGCACAAATTTAACAATAATGAGACGGGTTCTTGGGATGTGATTGGATTATAGGCTAAGGTAGACAGATGGGTGATTGCAACTGTTAGTAAATAATTGTAAATTAGTGACTAAGCTAGACTTTAGTGGGGATAAACTTTCTCTCGAACAATTTACCTCGAATCAAGTTTGTTTCTCTAGAACACTAACAAGTAAGCAAATAAGAACAACCTTCGCTCTAGTCCATTCAAGAGAAATGTGTGGAAAAAGGTTTAGGATTCACTCTGTCAAGCTAAACACATGAAAACCCAACACTGATAGACCATAAATTCAGTTATCTTGATTTTGAAACCTCTCTCTCTCGCAAGCAAAACACATGAAGGTACAATTACATTTGTAACTACAACCCTTTAAATTAAACCATCATCACTAAATGAATTCACTTCTAAAATGCATTTAAACTAACAATTAGCAATAACCACAAGCTAAATCAACCCGTAATCATATAATCACACCAGAAGAATTTGATTTTTAGCTTGACATCATAAAAAGATAGAAATTGTTTCTACATTGTGTTTCTATCAACTGGGTAAGATTAATTTCATCTTTACAAAGGTCCAAGTTGAAGAATCTCAAAGACCAACTTCCGATTTCTCAAAAATGGAAAACTTCAATTCTACAAAGCTAAGAAAAAGTTGTCTCTCAAAAACTTAGAGTTCAAAACTCAAAAAATTACTCTAATGAATGTTCTAAATAAAATTTGATACTAAACATGATGTTTGAAAATGTATTTATAGTTGCCAAAAATATGATGTGAATGACCATTCAGTGCTATAAGTTGGGCTCACCGAAAAGGTCGATGATCCCCCCTTTGGTCAGTTCCATTACCATTTTGCTTTGGCCTTCAACATCCTCAAGTTTTGTAACTTTGGGCGATCCAACCCTAAATCGCGAAACCATTCGGCGATCCGCTGACTGCTCCTCTCTCTCGCCAACTTGATTTTGTCCTTTAGGGCTTAGCACACTGGAACTTTAGGTGAGGTAATGGCCATTAGGTGAGTCGCCAAAGGGACTCAATGATCACCAGGCCTTTATTTCTTCGTTCTTTCAGCTCACTTTATTTCTTTTTGCAAATTAGTGTCCATGCTTTGTTCCTCAATCTAAATACCTGGAAATCAAGGATTTTACATCAGTTACTAGTACAAAAATATCATTTAAGGGCACAAAATTTATCCAAATAAACCCCTAAATGAGTCCAAATCATGGACTCATCAATGGGCATTGTATGGCGGTCACTACTCACGGAGGTAATGACCATTGACCTCCCTATACCATTTGAGGTTGAAATTGTGGTAGAGAAAGATGCATATGAGATTGAGGTTACTGAGAGTAAAAAAATGTTACAGAGAAGGAAGTGTAGGTGACCCAAAAAGTTTTCCCCATGCCTAGACCTCCATCTCCATTCCCACAGAGATTGGTGAAAAAGACCGAAGAAGGAAAATACCATAGGTTGATCACTATCTTGAAAAACCTTTCCATCAATGTTCTATTGATAAAAACTTTGGAGAAAATGCTTGGGTATGCAAAATTAATGAATGATTTGGTGACCAAGAAGAGGGCCGTCAGTTTTGAGAATTATAAGAGGTTGCAACATTGCAGTTCTATTTCTACTAGGTCACTTGTCCAAAAGAAAGATGATCCTAGAGCTTTTGCTATTCCTTGTACTATCGGGTTTTTGCACTTACCAAAAGTTTTGTGTGATTTGGGTGTTAGCATCAACTTGATACCGTTGTCCATTCATAAGAAGTTGGGTTTAGGGGCTCTAAAACCGACTGTGTTGCATCTACTCATGGACGATAGAACTGTGAAAAAGCCTATTGGTGTTCTCCAAGATGTCCTTGTAAAAGTGGATTCATTTATTTTTCTGGCGGTTTTTATGAAACTTGATTTTGATGTTTATTTTGAGGTTCCCATCATCTTAGGGAGACCATTCCTTGCTAATGGACATGCCATAGGCGATATGGAAATAGGCCAGATGAAGTTCCGACTGAATAATGATGAGGTAACTTTTACTATCAGTAGGTCTATGAAGTAGGAAAATGATCTTTAGTCAGTATAAAATATGAATCATATTGTGGAGCGAGGTTCTAAAGTGTCTTTTGAAGAGAGGTTGGGCGTTGATGCATTGGCAGTAGTAATGATGAATTTTGATGGTGATGGCATTGAAGACTATAATGAATTAGTTGACGTACTTTATAGGTTTGAATTTCGTTCAAAACAAAAAAGATTAGAGCTAGATATGAAGAATAGTGACTCTCCGCCCGCAAAATTGTATGTGGAAGAGCCTAAAAAATTGGAGCTCAATGCTCTACCATCTCATTTGAGGTTTGCATTCTTGGGGAAAGATGGAACTTTACCAGTAATCATTGCTATTGATTTGAGTGAGGTACAAGTAAAGGCATTGGTTTTTGTGTTGAAAAGGTTGAAGCATGATGTTAATGGACTATTAAGGACATTATTGGGATTCTTTCTGGCATTCGTACTCATAAAATCCAACTCATGTCGGACAAAAAGCCAATTATTGAGCCACAAAGGAGACAGAATCTACCTATGCAAGAGGTAGTGAAAAATAAATTATCAAATGGTTGGATATTGGAGTCATATACCCCATTGCATATAGTAGTTGGGTCTGTCTGGTTCAGTGTGTACCCGAAAAAGGTAGGATTACTGTGGTACCTAATGCAAAAAATAAGCTCGTTCGGATGAGGCAAGTGACGGAATGTAGAGTATGCATGGACTACCACAAGCTTAATACTTCGATAGAAAAAGATCACTTCTTGATGCAGTTCATGGACTAGATGCTAGATGGTCTTGCTGGTAACAGTTGGTATTGCTTTCTTTATGGTATTCAGGCTACAATCAAATCTCCATAGCTTTTGTAAAGACAAAGAAAAGACCACCTTTACTTGTCTTTATGGAACTTTTGCCTGCAAACGAATGCCATTTGGGTTGTGGTATGCTCCAGCGACCTTCCAACGTTGCGTGATGTCGATATTTTCATATATGGTTGAGGAGAATATTGATGTATTTATGGATGATTTATTTGTTTAGGTGACTTATTTGATGGTTTTTTGATGCATCTAGACGAGGTACTAAACTGGTGTAAAGAGTGCAATTGTGCTCAATTGGGAAAAGTGCCACTTCATGGTGAAAGAGGGTATAGTTCTGGGTCATTGGATTTCTGAGAAACGTATTGAGGTTGATTGAGCTAAAGTTGAGGCAATAGAAAAGCTTCCACCACCTATCTATGTTAAAGGTGTTAGAAGTTTTCTTGGGCAACTTTTATTAGAGGTTTAATAAAGATTTCTCTAAAATTGCACACCCATTGTGCAAACTACTCAAAAAGAACTGTAAGTTTGATTTTGATGATGATTGTCTGAGAGCATTTGGAGAATTGAAAGGAATGTTAGTATCAATACCTATCATTATTTCACCGGATTGGGGGCAACAGTTTGAAGTAATGTGTGCTGCGAGTGGGGTAGCGCTTTGTGTGGTATTGAGACAGAGGTGAGAAAAGATTCTTCATCCAATTTACTATGCCATAAAAGCTCTGAATGTGGCTCTAAAGAACTATACTATGACTAAACAGGAACTACTTGTTGTGGTTTTCGCGTTTGAGAAATTTCGATCATACTTGCTTTATACTAAAGTAATAGTGCATACTGACCATTTTGCATTGAGGTATCTGAGGGCTAAAAAGGATGCAACATTGAGATTGATTTGATGGGTTTTTGTTACTGCAAGAGTTTGATTTTTAGGTGAAGGATAGAAAAGGGACAAAAAATCAGGTTGCCGACCATTTGTCCATATTGGAGGAGGAAGCAATGCTTAAGTTAGGAGATGGGGTTGACATTAATGATGCATTCCTAGATGAACAAGTATTGGCTGCTTCTTATGATCTTATCCCTTGGTTCGCATATTTTGCTAACCACTTGGGAAGCGATTTGGTTCTATCGGATTTATCATTTCACCAAAGGAAAAAGTTTATGCATGATGTGAAGAAGTTCTTTTAGGATGAGCCTTACTTATTTCGTATTTTTGCTGATACGATTATTCATCAATGTGTGCTCGAGGTTGAGATGATGAGTATACTATAGGCATGCCATTCACATGTTGGTAGGCACCATAGTGGTATTCAGACTGCTCACAAAATTTTTCCAGTGTGGATATTGCTGGCCTACCATCCACCAAGATGCTCATGATTTCACCATGTCTTGTGACTGTTGCCAAAGAGAAGGAGGAATTTCAAAGAAGCAAGAGCTACCTATGAATCCTATATTGGTGATTGAGTTATTTAATGTTAGGGACCTTGACTTCATGGGTCCATTTGTAAGTTCACATGGGATGAAGTATATTCTTGTTACTGTTGACGATGTATCGAAATGAGTGGATGCAATTGCTCTTTCAAGCAATGAGGGAAAGAGTATCACCAGATTCCTGAAAAAGCGTATCTTCTCCAGGTTTGGTACCCCTAGGGCGATTATCAGCGATGGAGGTTCTCACTTTTGTAATAAGTTGTTCAAGGATTTGCTAGAGAAATATGGAGTTCATAATAATGTAGCTACTCCTTACCATCCGCAGTCAAGTGAGCAAGTTGAGTTGTCAAATAGAGAGATAAAGAAAATCCTTTCAAGGACTATGAATGCCAATATAATAGATTGGTGAAGAAGGCTTGATGATTCTCAATTGGGCTATCACACCGCATTCAAGACTCCCATAGACATGTGGCCCTACCAACTTGTGTGGGAATTCATGCCATTTGGTGGTAGAGCTAGAGCATAAGGCTATGTAGGTGCTAAAGAAGTTGAATTTGGATTAAGGCACCACATCGAGTCAAAGATTGAATGACATGAATAAGCTTGATGAGTTTCGCCTAAAAGCATATGAAAGTTGAGCCTTGTACAAGGAAAGGATGAAGAAGTATCATGATAAAAAGATTGAAAAGCGTGAATTTGTTGTGGATGATCTGGTGCTTTTATTTAACTAAACGCTGCACTTGTTACCAGTAAAGCTCAAGTCCAAGTGGACTGGGCCATTCAGAGTCACACAAGAATTTCCATATGGAGCGGTCGAGATGAGAACAAGGAGAGAACAAGGTTCAAAGTGAATGGGCACAGGATCAAGGTCTACATGGGGAAATATAAGAGTGTGCAAGAAGTGATTGAGGCCTATTATCTTGATGAAGTCTGAGTAATCAATGTGTCTACATCATGCTGCGATGTTAAATCAAGCGCTACTTAGGAGGCAACCCATGAAGTACAATCTAGACAACTATAGGTTTTTCTTTTCAATATAGGAGTTTTCTTCTTTTATTTTGATTTTTTTGTAGCTCTTTAGATAGGGGTTTTATTTTTATATTAGTGTTGGCTAGATATACGATAGGGTACGTGTCTAAAAAGTGTCCAAAAAATGTAAAAAGAAAGTCCTAATGGTTGCTACGTGTGTAGGGACGAAAGGTAAAATCTACAGAAAATAAATGTGCAGTGATTTACGAACCCCATCAACAGCTCGTTGGTCAAACCATGGACAGTGAATGACATCCGTAGATCCCAGGTAAGTTTCCTAATTTTTCTAATTGTAAATATGACGTACGGACCCAACCCATTGTCTATTGTTGACCCATAAGCTGTCGACGAGGTCTCATGAGTCCAAAGTTATGGTTCTGCCTGACCCAACCTGGACCCAATTAATATAACCTTTCACTTTCAAAAATATCCCCCACTTCCAAAATTCACTCCCAACAATTTTTCAACATTCGAAATCCCCAAATTCACTCATCGTAACCCCCATATCACTCCCCAAATAAAATCCACAGATCCCATAACTTTCTACTTCTCTCCCAAATCAGTCCCCTACTAAATTTTTCTTCCCCAATTGATTTCACTATCCGGGTTCTCTGTTAAAAGGGTAGCAAAGGATCAAGGATTTCATTGCACCACCACACACACCAACTTTGAATACCTGTAAGGTAAATGATTCACCCTAACTTTGAATTCAATGTTCATTGTTTAACTCATGAAATCACAAAGTTGTACTTAACCTTTGGTTGTTAATCTCAAGGTTGAATGTATGACTTGTAATTGAGAACACCATTTGAATGATGGTAATGTGAGTGTGTTGAAAATTAAAACTAATTAAATCAAGTAATAGGCCTAATTGGATGTTTTGACTTAGGGTTTGTATCAATTTGTTAAAAAGTGATATGCGTGTCAATGAAACCCTAAGGTGGATTAACTACCATATTATATGTTGAAATTCATGTGTAGTCTTAGTTTGATGGTCTATTTGTCAAAAAATTAGTTTGTGCAAAAGTTGATAAGTCTGCCTGGCACAGAATTGACCCACAACTTCAACCCACGGACTGTAGGTCAAGATCCGTGGACTAGTGGCAAACCCAAAAATTCCTAAGTGTAGGACTATGGTGTGGACTATGGTCCGTCGTTCAATCGATGGACTGTTGTGCATATCCTTGGTCCCAACATCTGAGACCCAAAATTAGGTACTCTAATCCATGGAGGGGACCGACAGACCATCGTTCCATCGACGAACCGTAGGTACCCACCGTAGGTCTCCAGTTTAGCTACTGTCTGGATTTTTTTTGAGTTTTTGTTTGGTTTCAATTTGTGTTCTAAAAATATTGCACTAGTCTTATCGCCTTTTTTTGGTACTAACTAAGCTTCCATAGGTACCATGGCCCTAAACAAGCTCCCACCTATGTAGCAAAGGGCAAGTACAAATCCATTACTCCTTATCGATCTCTACTTGATAAGGACACTGAAATCGAGTACATTTCACCCACCACCAAGACCTCCCCCACTGCCCCCACATTACTAGGAACAGAGCCTAGCAGGTTAGCTCCGACGAGGTCACTGCCCTCTAGTCTAAAAAGGGGCCCATACAGATCAGAGCACAGGCTGGCGTAGAGTCGCACTCTAGCTCTAGTTCTAGAAGCAATACCACTTCTTCATTTGATGCCGATAGCACAGGAGAAAACCCGACACCTACCAGAGTCAAGCCTGCTCCCAAGGCTGATAAGCCAAACAGATAGTCTGTCCCTAGCTAGTATAAGATTTATGAGAATGGTACGATGTTGAATGAGCACCAAAGAATGACTTGGACTATTACTGAGGAGCATCGACCCCTTACAGGCAGCCTTCATATTGCACCAACTAATTAGGATTTTTTTCGGAGACACATATTTGAGTGGATGGCACAGAACCCTGAGAAATACAACTAGGAGATAGCCAGAGAGTTTTATGCCTCCTATGCTGCCACTGTCCGAAATTCAATATCTAAATGGGCTAAGCCTGCAACTCAATCTCCACTTCAGTACACTTTGGTGTGGGGGTTTTCATTCGACATCTTACAGGCCACCCATCGCCAGTTTTTATATGGATCATCAACCACTCTACCTATTAATACGACATAATATGACTACATGATGGGCATTATCCAGAGCGGGTCCTTCCAGAGAGATGCTGAGTAGAGTGAGACACTTTTGAGGTGGTTGGCAAGACATATTGTTGCAGATGGGGAGAGCACTGAGTGGCTTCGGACTCCTAGCCTGGGTATTAGGAAAGGTACATTAAGCTTCACTGTGAAGTTCTTCTAGTTGTTGGTGTGGAACATTTTGTCTTTAAATCAGGCGGACAATGTGGTTACATGGGATCGGGCTGTGATGTTGGTAGCTATTATGGCATGTTTGGAGATTGATATTGCCTACATCCTGATCGCAGAGATCCACGAGAGGGCCTTTAAGGCCAACACCACCCTGCCTTTCTTGTATATGATTTTCCAACTTTGCAGGGATACTTCTGTTCCCGTTTAGCATTATGATCAATTACTGGATGCAACCAAGACACTGAACATCGGCCTTATTTGGGATTATGCCAACCATTCTATACCTTAGAGAGAGCCACAAGTTAAGGTACCACCTTTGGGTGATGGTCTTGCTGCGGATGTTGAGAAGATGCAGGCCAATGACACCACCAATCCAACCCCTACAACAGATGCTCAAGCTCCACTATCTCCAGCCACCAATTAGGCCCCTAGCTCATCTCGAGCCACTTGCTCTTTAAGGTCCATTGTCATTCCTCAAGCTATAGTCCAGAAGCTGCGACACAGATGGCCACTTTTCTTCATCATATAAAGCTGTGAATGTAGCATTCTATTGCGAAGTCTGAGGCTAGGATGGAGTAGATGATAGACCAATAGGTTCAGGCCATGTGTAAGTGCCTGGATGCCTTTTAGTTGAGAGTCCTGGAGAGGCCAACCTCTACAATTTATGTGACCACCTTCTAGTAGGAGTTGGATAGCCTCCGTGCTAATGTTGCTACACTTCTAGCCCCCACTGAGGCAAAGAAAAATTCTAGCCCTGCGGCACCGGACGATGAAGTGGTGATGACTGCTCTATTCGGTGATACTATGACACCACTTGATTCCTCATGTGTTGCTGGGAAGCGCTACTGCTTCGACCATACTTTCGATGCTGATGAGGATCGTATATTGAAAAAGGTGCACAAACAATTGGAGGAGGCCACAAAAAAGTTGATACTTAATGAGGAAAGGAGACTACAGCGGGCTCGTGAGGTGGATGTTGGCCTATCTGACAATCAAGTAGTATTGATGGTGCTACCATGGTTGGTGAGGGCACTATTGATGGTTTCCCTAGTGTTGATCCAACAGGCTTCGGGAAATCGAACCCACCCACTTCTTGAGAGGTCTTCGGCGCATATACATCACATGTTTGCTTAAACTTATGTTTTACTTTTGATTTTTGCGCAATAAGGTAAATTGCACCTTATTTTGTTGGGGTGGGGTAAATGTAGCACTCAAGCACTACTGATTGAGCTCCCATGGTTGGTGAGGGCGCTATTGATGGCGTCCCTAGTGTTGATCCAGCAGGCTTCGGGAAACCGAACCTACCCCACTTCTTGAGAGGTCTTCGGCGCATATGCACCACAGGTTTGCTTCACCCTGTGTTTTACTTTTGATTTTTGTGCATTAAGGTAAATTGCACCTTATTTTTTTTAGGGGTGGGGTAAATGTATTGTGAGTTATAGGGTGAAGTCTGAGTAACCCAACTCATAATCCTCTCTTGGGGTTTTCTTGCCTCTATTCTTTCCCCCCAAGAGACTGTTTTACTTTCTGTTGAACCAGCATGTTTAGGAATGTATGTGTCGAAGTAAGTAGAAGAATGAAAGCATGATGGCATGAAAAGCATGCAAAGTTGATACCCTTCCAAAGAAAAAGTTTGAAATATGCTAAATCTTTAGGCATGATGAGTTGAATGCATTGGATCTCAACATGACATGATAAGGAACCAATTTGACCTGATGACTTAAGCTAAAACTTGAACTGGGTAATCTAATAATCTGATAATGAAACAACGTGCCAACTGTGTGAGAAAACTTTGAATATTCATACAGTGTGTGCCAATCTGGAACTTTCCCCCATTGGTCCTCCTAAGATAATCTAGGCTAGAAGTTGGAAAATGATTATAGGCCCTTGTTCAAATAAGTCCACTCAAGCCTAAATGATTCAACCAAAAGAAATAAATGTTCCGTTTTATCCAAATGTTTGAGCCTAATGTAGACCACTTCTTTCAATACACCTAATTCACCTTCAATAATATAATTGTCTTTTCTCCGGTCCATCCTTGGACATGTGCACCTTAACTTAGGTCAAAAGCCTAAGTTGATAGTGGTTAATTCAACAAGTTACCTTGATCTTGGCCCTAGTATGACATCGGATATTGTGCACCTCAACTAATGCAAAATACATAAGTTGAGGGTGGCTATGAAAAAGGAAATCAAAACAAAAAGGGTATGGAAAGAGTTTTGTGTTGAAGAGAAAAGAAAAAGAAAAGATAGAAAAAGATGTGACTTTGTGCAACTGAAGAAAAAAGATGAATGATGAAAGTGCTGAAATAACTAAATAAAAATAAAGTGAAAGAAAAAAAAGAACGTGAAAAATACGTGCTATAAAGTCAAAAGTCAAATTTGTGTGAAAAAGAATTAAGGGAAAGAGCAGAAAAGTAATTAGATGTCAAGAATTAGTTGAGAAGAGAGGTAAAAACCAAATGTAATGTGAAGGAGGGAAGAAAATCACTAAAAAGTACCCTACCAGACCCTGAGCCTACGTTACAAGCTAAGAAAGTCCTATAGTGATCCTAGCAAGTAGTTTGGAGAGTCTAAGCAGTGAAAATAAGGGCACGCCTATGGTATTGAGCACTAACTGTACTTGAATTCACTTCTGAGCATAAGTGTTGAATGAATCCTTAAATTCATATATATTGTGAAGTGAAAAAAGATTTCTTTTGAAGTGAGGGCACTAGTTACATTGTGGGAAAATTGGTACCTTGGTGATTGTGAAAAGTGTATGTTATGGTGTCTATTGGTCGATCTATGTCTTATTTTGATCCACATAAGTTAACTTGTTGAGTCTATATGAATAGATTTACACTAATGTGATGGAAATTGATTGAGAAATTGGTGTGATTGCTTGAGTTTGTATGTCTACATCTACGTAAGTGTTGTTTAGAGTGTTAGTGTGTCACTTGAGGACAAACAACAAGTTTAAGTTTAGGGTGTTGATATACCATGAGTTTACAGTATTTTTGATACGTTTCACTTAGATTTTGTACGTGTCTTAGGCCATTTTGTTATTAGAAATAATGTTTTGTGTATAATTCTAGTAGGAAATAGGCATGGATGCGGTAGATGAAGATTTGGAGCTGAAAAATGCACCAACGGAGCCACCAACAAATTATAGGTCTGTCGACGGGCCATGGGTGGTCAGTCGCAAGTCTTGGTCTGGGAAGTTGTGTTTCAGTACTCAATTCATGGAGTTCCAGGATGGACCGTAGACCAGTTCACGAACTGTGGTTGAGGTATCGTAGGTAAAACATCAGGGAAGTCTGACAAGTATGGAACCATGGAGCAAGACGACGGACCATAGGTCGACCCACTATCCGTCCTGGACATCCGACATTGATGATCTGGGAGTGAAGGTTCTAGTACTTCATGAAAATTTTCTATGTGTTGAACCATGAAGGGTGACCTACAGAACGTAGGTCGACCCACGATCAGTAGGTCGTGTCGTCGACAGAAATCACATCCAGATTTCTTATTTCTTTATTGTGTTTCTTTTTATTTATAACTTTTTTTTTATCAATAGGAGATATAAACCTCGTTTTTGGGTTTTAGACATTATTGTATACTTCTAAGTCTGTGTTTTAGGAATTAAAATTTGCAAACTCTTACCAATTAATTTTCGGATTTCGTTTTATAAGATTTTGACTTTATATTTCAATTGAATATTTCGGGTTTCATCAATTCTTCTTGGAACTTCATGAATTCGTTTTACCCAATTATGAATTGTGATCTTTCAAGCATGAGTAGCTAAATCAACAACTAGGGTTGTGGGAACCATGAGCAATTAACAAAGTATGAATAATAATTAAGTGATTCTTGAATAGTTTTTATGCATGTATTGTTAATTGTTTCGCTCAGAAGTCTTTTTAATGGTGCGCAACGTTAGAACTTGCCTCGTTGCTACTTGCCGGACAAAGGAGGTAGTTAATGAGACAAGAATTAAAAACAGAGATTTAGTGGTTGCTATCTAATAGTCTAGTATCAATTGGCGTGAGAGTGAAAACTAAACCATATATTGATATGATGACTAATCTGAGGTAAAGGTAAGGGTTAGTAAAGTATACACTCGTAGCCGGACCAAGGTGCTAGTGAAATTCCTTACTTGGAGGACCAATCACTTAGGGATATCCAACTTACCAACTTTACATGAAAAACACTAGGAAATTATTATTATTATTAGGATTACTGCATTGAGAGCTTGTGGGGAACACGCATACCCTAGTTTCTCTCTTATATTTATAACTCAAAGTTTGAATTCTATCTCCTTGTTACTTACTGATACTTAATCAACAATTTGTTACTTTAATAATAGACACCCCCCTTTGGTTTACTTCTTTCGGTAATAGTTTGACTAAAAGGAAATAATCATAAGTTAAGTTTAAGTTTAAACCATTTTCCTCAGAAGATCGACCCCTACCGATAAGTTGGGTTCTTTATTTGACAACGATCACATATACTCTTTAATAGTGGTGTAATTTGAGCGTATCACTCCTACTCTAGCTTGAGGTAATAAATTTTCTCATGGTTTTCTCTTTGTTGTAATTGCATGTGTGTTTTAGATATTTCTATAATTTCCTTATACTATGCATGTTCATGAAAAACTTGTTTTGTGGATGAAAATGAGTTTACATGATTTATTTTTCTCATGTTGTAGTGCATTGAGTATGAGTTGCCTATAGATTTCATGAGATGAATTGATGAATATGCCTTAGCTATGAGTTGAGGATTCCTCCTTGGATATATGTTACGAGTGTTGGTTGCATATAGGCTCCATAAGATTGTGTTGAGCATGCTTTTTAGCTTGGAGATGGTAGTTCCTACTTGAATATAAGGAATCTTGAAATTTCATGCATATTGGGTTGCTAGATGTAGTTCCTACCTTCCATAAGATGCATTTGAGTATGTTTAGCTAGGAGTTGATGTTTCCCCCTTGGTTGTGTGAATCTTTATGAGTGGCATGCATGTTGGGCTGCTAGTATTGAGTCTTTTCTCCCAAAATGTGTCTAGAATTCCATTCGAGGACAAGTGTTCCCAAGGGGGAGATAATGTAGAACCCCAAATTCGAGCTAGGGTTAAGTAGAAAATTTTCAGAACCTGCAGGTGCAAACCACGGTCTGTGAGGTGGACCACAGACCGAGGTAGGGTCCGTGGATAGGCACCCAAGATAGGTCACTCAGAATCAAGCACCACAAACCACGGCCTGACTAACAGACCATTAGTCAGACCATGGTCCATGGTTAGGGGTCCGTATGTAAGGGCCCCAAATCCCCAAAATCTCTTAATCGAGTGACGGACGACCATGACAGACCATAGGTCAAACCACGGTCAGTCGATCATTGTCTGTGGATCATGGCTGCCAGTTATTTTAAGGGGCAGATGGGTATTTTCTGATTTTAATTAAATCAAAGTGGTGTCATTTACCCAAGCCTAGGACCCCTATATAAGTTATTTTAACCCCCAAATTTCCCCATTCAAGTCATTAATTTCAAAACCCATAAGATATCCCAAAGCTCTTTTCTCAAATATTCTCTCTCTAGAAAGTGGAAAAATAAGGAAGAGATCAAGCTAGGATCATGGTCCAGTTTCTATTCCTCAAGCGGGCTTTGTTAACAAGGTATGAGTGCTTTTCATCCATGAAATCCTTTCATCCATGGAGCCCCTTAAGATTCCCCAATTTAGAAGTATAAATTCGCCAATTCTAGTTAGGGTTTCTTCTAATATTGTTGATATTAATGAATGTTGATCTAAATGAGTGAATTATGATTGTTTATACCTAAATTGAGTAGATTCAATGATTTTAGAATGAATTTGCATGTACCCATGCCTAACCCATGATTCTCAAATGAATTTGATATAAATGGGTTTTACTCCATGAAAGGGGAAATTGAGGATTTAGATGTATTCATATAGGATTGATATGGTACAGTATAGATTGCTTAAGAGTGAAGAATATAGACATGAATTATGATTAGGTCTTTGAGAGTAAAGCTTATATGATGAATTATGATTAGTAGGCCTTTGAGAGTAAAGCTTATATGATGATTGTTAACTATTTGATAGAATTGTTGTATTTACCAACATGATTTACCTTATGAATGTATGAATGCATGAATGTGAAAGGTTTTCTCACATAGAATGATTCTAGGTTGAAAGGCTTGCTCACCTAAAATGAATCAAAGAATTTATGAATTATGATAGATAAGACTTAGCTTGAATTATCATAATGAGATTCTTCTTTTATGGCTAGCTTGACTTGGTAAGACAAGATCATTTCATGTAGCTTGGGTTAGTAGAATGCATGGTGGCTTGGGTTAGTAGAACTCATGGTAGCTTGGGTTAGTAGAACTCTTGGTAGCTTGGATTGAGCAATATTATCCTTCAAATTGATAGCTTGAACTAAGCATGATAAGGTTCTTTGCATGGTTGCTCGACTTGGTAAGGCCATACCAATTCATGGTAGCTTAGATTGAGAAATAGTACCCTTCCATGGATAGCTTGGACTTGCATGATAAGGTGTTTTCCATGATAGCTTAGACTAGCATAATAAGGTGCTTTTCCATGGTAGCTTAAATTGATAAATGGTAACCATTCATGGTAGATTGGATTCACATCATGAGATGATTCCTCAAGGTAGCTTTGATTAGTAAAGTATCACTATTGCATGGATAAGAGAAATAACTAAGGATTGACTAGCCGTCAATCAAAGCAGCATAGTTATGATGAAACAAGGTTACTTCAAGGAGGTATCGTAAGTATTTCTTAAGATGAGATATAGTTGTTATGATGATAGTTTAACTTGGATTGCTGCTTGAGCTGCCTTCCTTGATATGTATCACTTGAGGTGGATGAATCAAGTCTTGACTAAGGATAAGGGAGGTTGCTTCAAGAAGTGTTTCTCGTATATTATGATGATTTATGTGCATTGATTATGATTATGACTTATATTATCTAACTCTTATGCTTTTGTTGATGTTTATGCAAGCTATCATATTTAGTTCATGTTTGTACTAACGCATACTCTTGTCTACATTCTTACCCAAATGTAGGGTCTAGTGATATCGACTTTCATCCCCGTGGCTAGGATCATAGTAGAGAAAGATTAGAAGATTGGTGAGTCCTCATAGCATTCGAGGATTTGACTAGCATTTCCTTATGTTCTTTCATTTTATGTTTTGAACTATTGTATGGAAGGTGTCCCAAGGACATTCATGTTTAGATGGTTTGAGACAAAGTGTATTAGACTTATGCTTTGTTTTATAAAGACTTTGATTGTGTTGAAAATGCTTTAGATTTCTGCTCATTTCTATTACTTTATATTATGATATGCTAAGTTGCATGTATGAGGCCTCTCGGGTTCTTGTACGCCTTTTTACATCTAGGGGATACCCTCGGGTCGTGACACCTATGGACTTATGGCTAAGTGCATCAACAACAACATTGTCTTTTCTTGGATGATATAAAATTTCAACATCGTAGTCTTTTAACAATTCTAGCCATCTCCTTCGTTGTAGGTTCAACTCCCTCTGCTTATATAAATATAGAAAACTCTGGTGGTCGGTGAAAATATCAATATTAACACCATATAGATAATGCCGCTAAAATTTTAGGGCAAAGAAAACTGCGGCCAACTCAAGATTGTGAGTACGATAATTCTGCTCATGTTTCCACAATTGTCTAGAGTTGTATGCGATAACCTTACCATGCTACATAAGAACACAAACTTATCCAAATCTAGAGGTATCACAATAAACAACATAGCCCTTATTTCCATATGGAAGAGTTAGGATAGGTGTAGTGGTAAGACTTTACTTTAGTTCCTTAAAGCTCTATTCGCATGACTCGGTCCACTGAAACTTAACTTCCTTAAGTGTCAATTTTGTCAGTGGTACAGAGATAGAAGAGAGTAAAAAATATCTAAGGAAAGGCCCCATGAAATCAATCCCCCAGACATTAAATAGCTCGATCTCAACAATTTGTGACAATGATAGCCCATGCCTTCTAGAGATACTCCCTAGCATTTGGCATTGAACACAACACTGTCAAAAGGTATAGGCATCTCTAAACATTGTGGGCCAATAGTAACCACACTATAACACTTTATAAGCTTTATCTATGCCTCCATGATGTCCCCCCAGCTGGTGAAGCATGACATACCTCAAGTATCTTTTGCATCTCCAGTTCAGACACACAACGCCAGATAATACTGTCAGAACATTCCTTAAAATAGAAGGATTCATCCCATACATACCTTTTCACATAATATAAGAATTTCCTCTTCTGATGGCTACTCAATCTTTCGATAACAACCTACATATGATGAAGTCCCCATAATCGGCATACCAACAGACTGAGGTTTAGGATTTCAACATTATCGATTCATTAGGGAAAGCATCATCAATTTCTCTTCCCTTATCCACTTCAACATCTACTTCAAGCTTTGTTAGGTGGCTAGGTACTTGGTTTTCATACTCCTTTCTATCTCTCACCTCAAAATCAAATTCTTGAAGAAGAAACACCGACCAATTTATTCTTGGTTTGGCTTCTTTCTCTGCCTTCAAGTACCTTAGAGTAGCATGACCAGTATGCACAACAACTTTAGCTCACCTACTGGGAAGGCAGTCCGCCTTACAAGTTGGACGAGCTCAAGTGAACTAGCCAAAATTTCAAAGAACTCAGGTAGATTAAGCGGAGTGAACTCCAACTCGGTGATTCACCAAATTGGTTTCGGTAGACTTAGATAAGTCCACTGAAAGTGAAACTGAAAAATTAAAAAGAATAGATATGAAGGGCTATGTCCACTCACACTTGGCAATATACCAAGTGGGTTTGAGTGGACTAAGACAAGCCCGCCGAATGGAACAGTAGTGATGTCACATATTCAAGAAAGGAAGACGATGTCTTATTCGATGATTTTCCTAACTACCTTGGTGGGCTAAGAGAAGCTCGCCAAACAAACACTGTTCACCCCAGTGCTTATTTTTATCCTGACTTTAACCACAACATGCAACAATATCTAGTTCCTTTAAACTTTACAAGCTATCCACATGTTTTTCTATCCACGGGTTCTTAGACTTCCCCAGATATAAAAAAGTATTGCTTAAATCGATTATTAGCCCTAAAGAAAGTCGTCACTCTATCTATCATTGGGAAAAATCAGCATTCGGAGCAACCTTTGGGTAATAAAACTTCACTCACATCAAAGTAGACCAACATCCATTAAAAATTAGGATTTAATTTCAACAAACAACCAACACAATTATTTTTGGCAATGCTAGGCACAAATTCAAATATCTAACTCATTGGCACAATTCAATATGATCAATTAAGCAATACTTATCTAACAACATACTTTAAATGACCTTTAGCCCACATTTAAAAACACAATTTTAAGCTCAAACAACAAGATATAAATCAAATGCCAACCTCAAGTAGAAGCAAAACAAGCAAACAAGGAAGACTAGGGATTGGGTCCACAAAACACGGAAGCACTCCCAATATTTGAAAAGTTTACAAAAGAGGCAGTCTCACATTACAATATGATATTGGAAGCTTAGGGAGGAAAATGACCTCAACGATAACAAAGGGTTTCTTTTTTAAAAGGAAAAAAAACCTTTTCCTCTTATGCCAGGTGCATTCGATGGTCATGACTAATGTCACTGAGTGAATTTGATGAATCTCCGAATGGAGCTGAATCTCGCCAAAGAGGCCTGAATGGATACCAAAGCTGAAGGTTGATTTGGGGAACTGGATGTAGTCTGCATAATGTACTTCAACAGATCAAAATTTGGAGCTGAGATAGCCTAAGTTCACTGTACACTTTTCATATTTTCCAGCTCAAAAAAAGTGCAATAATAAGCCATTCTAGTGCATTTGGCAAATCACCGTTATAGTTTTGGCATCTCCTAACTTTTCTTCTCAACACTTAGACTTCCTTTACACCTACACTCACAACACACGTTATTGAAAGTAATAAAATAAAATTAAAAACATGGTTGCCTCCCATCAAACACCTTATTTAGTGTCATGGCATGACATAGTTCTTAACGTCTCATTGTTCATTTTTAGATTTGGGACGGTTTCACTAGGAAATGTTCCCTTGTGCCATGGATTGAGATGTCTGGAGATCGACACTTTTTAGTATCAAAATATTTGATAGACACCAAATGAGATAAGGTGGAGAAGTCAGTTTTTCAATTATTTTAACACCTTGTCGGACCCTTCAACCTTGCTAAAGATCTTTGTGAGCATTTCATTGGTTCGGTTTCTTTCCAGACCAACTAGTTCTTTTGGTGATGGATGATCATGGGGAGGAATATATCTCTCTTTTTTAGTCTCCCTATCTTTCTAATTTCTACCTCTTTAGTTTTTCCAACCACTATCCCTTTCCTAGTTTCAACTTTGGTTCCCACTTTGTCTTTGGTAGGTTGGGTAGGTACCCCCAATTTGGTTCCCCCAATATTGTACTTCCTCATTGAATAAAGCCTCAAACTTGGCATGGTTTAGGCATTTACCACTACTTGTTCCAACCACATTAACCAATTTCAATCCACCACCAATGACATGCTTGGAAAACAAATCAATTTGCATCATCATCAATTTGGAAATGTTCTCATCTCAGCCATTCTTTTTCTCAATTTGTTCCATACTCATGCTAACTATTACCAAAAACACTTGCTCCTCTCTTGTATTCCATGCTCGATTTACTTCGGTCATATTATCAAGCAACAACGATGCTACCTCATATGGTTATCGCATCAACTCAACCTAGGAAAGTCTATCAGTGACACTGTTATTGATTCAATTGAGGCAACAATAGAAGTATTGTAGCAAAAAATGGTTCGGAACACCATGTGTTGGACATTGCAAGAGTATTTTTTGAAACCGCAACCATGTCTCATGTAGAGGCTTACCTTTGATTCTTTTGAAATTTCAGACTTGGTTCCTAAGTTTCATCATTATTGAGGGGGAAGGAACCTATTCTAGAAGGCTTCAATCAACTCCTCCAATAAGTGATTGAATCAATTACCAATTCCACGAATGACCAAGTAGCTTCACCCATAAAACTTAATAGGAATAATGTCAACTTTATAGACTTTTGTGAGATATTTTTGAACATAAAATACCCACACACATCCACAAAATTATAAAGGTATTTATGGGGGTATTCATGAGCTAAGCCCCTAAACATTTCTCTTAGTTTGAGCAATTGTAGCATTATTCCAGTTAGATGAAAAATTGTCCTCCCAACTATGGGAGGTAACCAAACGGGATGTGCATGTTTGATGAGTCCACGATTTGAACTCATTTAGGGCTTTATCTATAATGATTTAGTGTCCTCAAATGATTATTTTGTGCCAATAATTGATGTAAAACCCTTGAATTCCTGGTACATGGATTGAGGAATAAAGTAAGGACACTAATTTGCAAAAAGGAATAAAGTGAGCAGAAAGCAAAGAAAGGCAAGCTTGGTGATCACCAAGTCTACTTGGCGAGTCGTTGAATGACCATTTGACCGCCTAAAGTTCCAATGTGCCAAGCTTTGAAGGAAAGAACCAAGTCAGCGAGAGAAATGAGCAATCGGCGGATCGTCGAGTGATTTCTCCATGCAGTGTTGGATCGCCCAATGTTACAGACCTTAAGGATGCTGAAGGCAAAGGCAGAAAGATGATGGAATTGACTAAAGGGTGGATCGCCGAGTGGATCGGTGAGCCCGACTTACTTCACTGAATGACTCTTCGCAACATATTTTTGGCAACTATAAATACAATTTTGAACATTTTAGTTGAGGATCAAACTTTTTACATCTAATTTTCATTTTTTAATTGTAATTACTCTCAGTAGAAAGACAAGTTTTCTCTAGTTTTTCCTTAGCTTTAAAGAATTAAACTTTTCACTTTTGAGAAATTGGAAGTGGCCTTTGAGATTCTTTAACTTTGAACATTGTAAAGACGAAATTAATCTTACCCAGTTGATGAAAACTCAATTTGGTAATGATTTTTATCTTTTTATAATGTCTAGCTAAAACCCCAAATTCTTAGGGTGTGATTATGTGATTATGGGCTGATTTAGTTTATTGGTATTGCTAATTGTTAGGTTTAATGTTGTTTAGAAATGAGTTCAATTAGTAATTATGGTTTAATTTTAAAATTATAGTTGCAAATGTAGTTCTACCCTTGTGTTTTTGGCTTGCTCGAGAGAGAAGCTTTAAAACTAATATTATTGATTGATGGTCAGTGGGTATTGGGTTGACGTGGGTTTAGCTCGAGAGAGTGAATCCTAAACCCAATTCCACACATTCATCTCAAGAGAGTGAATGGATTAAGGTATGGGCTGTTCTTATTGTGCATGTTTGTCAATGTTTGAGAGAAATCGAATTGATTTGGGGTAAATTATTTGAGAGAAAGTTTACCTCCTCTATACTCTAGCTTAATCACTAATATCTAGCTATTTTCTAATAGTTGCAATTACCCATTTTTCTATATTAGTCTATAATCGAATCACATCCCAAGAACCCATCTAATTATTGTTATTTCGTATTATATTATGCTGTTGTAGTTGATAATTAAAACCAAAACCCCACATTTGACATTCGTGTCACCCCTTGATTTGAATGATGTTTTTATTCGATAATGTCTATTTCTATGACTGATTTGATCACGTTCACACTTTTTTGTTGAATCTTAAACACGTACCACTCCCTATGGGATTCTACCCCAACTCATTTAGTTGGGTTATATACGGACTAGCGATCGTTGACACTTAGATGTGGATGAAGTTTCCTTGAAACGTTAATCAAAATGGCACTGTTGCCGGGGAGTGGTGTTGGTTAAGATTCTTTTGGTAAAATTGAAGTTTTTTGTTGTTGGTCATAGTTTTATCTACTAACTTTTAGTTTTAGTGTTGTTGTTTTAAAATCGAGGAAATGAGTGTCAGCGGGAGCAATGGTAGCAAAGTGGGCCACTATCATGACATCGGCAACCTCCACGATGTCAATGAGTTGAATGTTAATGAGCCTCATCTAATAGGTGGAATTAGTGCCATTCGCTTGCCTCTAGCTGAAGGGAACACTGTGTTCCACATTTCAAGCACCATGTTGCAGCTCTTGCAATTGAAATGGTTGTTTGGTGGGTTGGCTCATGAGGATCCTCATGAGCATATCAGAAACTTTGTTGATGTTCGCGAGTTGTTCTTCTTCAAGAATATATCCCAAGAGTTTGTCCAGTTGAGGTTATTCCCATTTTTGTTAATGAGAGAAATCTGCTAGTGGTTGTCTGAATTGCTAAGAAACTCCATAACTTCGTGGGAAGAGCTTTTCACCGCATTTCAAGTGTGATTTCTCCCTCATTAGAAGATGATGACACTTCAGGATAGCATCCAAAGCTTCAAGTGTTTTACGTGTGAGCCAATTTATGAGGCTTGGCTAAGATTCAAGAAGTTGGTGCTTCAATGCCCAACTCATGGTTTGTCTGACAATGTTTTGCAACAATACTTTTACTGAAGCCATAATTCAGTGAACAAGGGATTAAGTGACCAACTTTCTCTGAGATGCTTGATGTAACAAACTTACATTATAGTAGCCCAACTTTTGGACGATATGACAACAATTAATCTGACTTGGTACACCTGGAAAGATCAGGTCTCCCTTCTGACTTTTAAATTGACCAAGGAGCAGCTTGAGAAAGACTAGTAGAGGGACCAAAACATGTCAAAGATCATCACCCAACTTGACATTTTGTCCAAGAATGTCTTAGGAGCTAGTTCTAGAAATGTCAATGTTCTGGGTGTTGGATGTGTAAACCCCAATGAGGCTAAGTTTCAAGCATTGTACAATGAAGATATAAATTTCCTAGCCAACCGTGGAGGTGGTTATCATGCAAACTACCCTAGACAGGGTGGTAACCAAGGTTGGAATAGGGAGAAGGCTGGAAAAATTGTGATATAGAGTAGAGATAGAAAGTGGAGGGATCGTAACCTCACTTGGAAGAAAAGAGACAGGGAGAAGGATAGGTATGTTTCTCCCCACAAGCACCAAAATCCCAAAGATTCTGAGGGTTGCCGATCTGAGCATATGCTCTCTCGTATTCTCAAAATGGTTGAGGGTTCCGGTAAAATCTTGAAAGAGATAAAGGAATATGTATCGACTCTTAGCCAGACGGTTACCTCTCATTTTTTCTCTATCAAATAGTTGGAGACCCAAATGGGTCAAATTTTGTCTCATTTAAACCCGAGACAACAAGGGGGGTTGCCTAGTGACACTATGGCTAACCCCAAAAATGAGGTTTGAGTGAGGACTTGTGTTGTAGCTCGACGTTAACTAAGGCGTTTCTTGGGAGGGAACCCAAGTTTTTATTGATTTAATTTGGTTTTTGAAATAATCGTGTGTTGATTGTGCAGGTTAAAGTGTAGAGTGTGAGGAAAAGTGTAGATTGGCGAGTAAAATGTCCAATCAGTGACTCGCTGAAGAGGTCGACGAGCCCAAATTAGATCGTTGTTGGACTCAAGAAATTTTAAAGTTGGATTCTGTAAACTCGACGAGCCCTTGGACAAGCCATTGAATCGCCGTACAAGTCATCGATCCTGAATTAGTTCACCGTTTAGACCCCGACATTAACTGGAGGTCCTGTAAAACTCGGTGAGATAAGTGCCCACTTGGTGTGTCGCCGAGTGGGTCAGTGAGGAGAATTAATGTCACCGAAAGGGTGGGAACTAGACGGGGTTTAAAGGCCAAGTGTTTAAAATTTCAAACTCTTTCACATTCCCTCACTTTTTAACTTACCAAAATCACACTCACTCTACATTTACCATATTTTCATGTTTTTAGCACTTCCTAGTCATCAATTGTGTGTTCAGAGTTGGATTATTTGCTGCCTAGCATTTTTATTCTCTTATTTAGCATTAAAGGTTGGTTTTTCAAACCCCGAACTCGTATTTAGCGATTTCACTCATTTGAAATTGTATTGTTCTTAATGATGTATGTTGTGCCTCTCTAAAATAGTGAATGTGTGCTTGTTTGCCTGTTAAACTTTGAAATCTTTCCTTGAATGCCTATGTTGTTGATTTCTCAAATTTTTGTGCTTTAAAGTTGATCTAAATTTGTTGGGTTGTGCTTAATTGTTGTTGGGTCTAGTCGGGTGAAGACTGAGTAACCCATAAATGTGCTAAATGACATACTTTGCTTGACGATGGAGTGTTTGATGTTATTCTTAAAGGCTTAAGTCGTCAAATGGCCAAGTTTGGCCAAACCGAGGAAAGTCTGAGTACCCCGGTGGCATGGGTCTTTTGGATATAGGTTTAATTGAATGAGTGCATGGTTTAATTTTGTTTTTAGGGGCTACGGGGTTGATTTTGGAAGTTGGGGTAGAAAGTAGGCACATTGAATAGTTTGGCGAATTGGGTAGAGCACACCGAACCACTTTGCGATTCACCGAATCCCCCTTGATCACCTTTAATTTTGTGCAAATATTGAGTTTTGGTTTTGCAACTTTCGGCGAGGAGCCTGAGTTCGCCTAGTGCACTTGGCAACTTACCGAAGTTCTTCTTTGATCGCCCTTTCTACACCCCAAACCTTAAAATGCACTGTAACTTTTGGTGGGCTTGTCTTTGCTTGCCAAAAGATGTTGGCGATTCACTGAAAGGCCCATCCTATCACTGACATGCCAATTCTTCTAGGACTTTTTTGAGCCAATCTTTTTGGCAAGCCCGATCCGGCTATCCAAAGTGATTTGGCGACTCGCTGATCGTTTCGGTGAGTGTGTCTGCAATATAATTTCTGTGATATTTCTTGAGATGTTTCTGACTTTATACGATGTTATTGCAGACATGGCTAGAGCAAAAGTGGAAGGTAGAAACATGTCGCCCCGCAATAGGGCTAAGGGAATCAAAATCAATGAGAATGCGGCTTCCTCTCAGGCGAAAGCAACTAAACATCCTACCATAGGTGGGAAAGGCAAAACACCTACTCCCACGTCATCGAGGTTAGCTTCTACAACAACGAGATATATGCAACTCACCTCACTACTTCTGAGAGTGAGGGTGAGCACTAGGATCCTCGGGCCACCACTTTTGAGACCGAGGATGATGAGTTCTTGTCAGCTCAAAGAGCTGAGCTACATTCAAGAGGTTGAATGATTTGTCTAGGATTAGAACTCCCCAGACCATTGCTTCTCCTCCTTCTCCAGCACAGGTTGTTCTCCTAGCACCACCGGTACATGGTCCTCCTCCCAGTCTATGAATAGATTGAAGACTGAGGGCCTAAGGACCATTATAGAGGAGAGGAGGCAGTCTACTAATGGAGTCATAAACAAATATCCAGAGATCATGAGCTGCTTAAGGTCCCAAAAGTTCCAGCTGTTCACCAAACCCTATGTTCCTTATGTTCCAAATTGGGTTTGAGAATTCTATACCGCCTACGGAGCCCTGGTACCATATGGAAATAAGCAAGTTACCAAATTCATACCGGTAGACTATGTGGTTGTCAGGGGTGGAAAGGCTAAATGTTATAGTGATGCTATCAATGTAGTCCTAGATGTTTCAACACAAATTAAAGATGACAGCCAATATATGATCAGGACAAAGAATTTAGAAAACATGAAGAAGTGGTTGGATCCTCTGATATCTGACGGTACTCCCAAGTGTATTGAGGTTGGAGCACCCATTTAAAATAAGGGCCTCAATATAGCAACAAGGTTCTGGTTTGGCTTCATCAGTAGTACTATCATACCATACTAGAATAAGTCGATTCTCCGCCATGTGAAAATATCCTGTCTTGGTTGCATCATAGATGGGACAAGGCTGGACATGGGGATGATCATTGCACAGGAGATGGTCATGAGGGCCAAGTAGTGCCGACTTCTCTCTCCTTTTTGGTGTTGATCACTGAGTTGTGCAGATGATCTCGAGTGTCTTGAGATGAGAAAAAGGATGTGGAAGTGATTCCTATATCTTCTACCAACATCCGGAGGATTGAGGGGAGTAATTGAAGGATGAGGCCGAGAAGAAGAAGGCAGTCCCGATGGATACATCACTGGTTATGGACATTGATACATAACCTATAGAGGCACCTTTGCCTACTCCAGCCCCTAGGCCTTCAATTATATCTAGCACTGCCCCTTCCATAATGCCTAATACCTCTAGAGTTCCCTTGCCTCCTAGATCTGGTGCCTCCGCTGTTGCTTCCCAACCTCTACTCACTTAGGCTGCATTACTGCGGATAGGGCAGCTAGTCCATTCCGCTGATAGGCGCACCTCCAAACTTGAGGCCACCATTCTTGGCATGATCGAGAGGTCCCTGGCTAATGCTATGACACCCCTGAGTGCGATTATTGATTCCTTTGTGGCACGGATA
The DNA here is from genome assembly GCA_037074985.1 of Solanum bulbocastanum. Classification (NCBI taxonomy): domain Eukaryota; kingdom Viridiplantae; phylum Streptophyta; class Magnoliopsida; order Solanales; family Solanaceae; genus Solanum; species Solanum bulbocastanum. The sequence continues at coordinate 26,334,031 of CM073604.1, read as the reverse complement.
GCTGTGTGTGAGGAAGGCCAAGTGGCTACTAAGTAGGTGACGACTCTAAAGGCAGCTATTGCTGCGCTGAGGAAGGACTTGGACCAGTTGAATTCCACGAATATGTCCATGATTTTTGGGACAGTGGAGATCCCTAATATGCCAGTCGATAAAGATGTGCCTCCGACTGCCACCATAGATGAGATTCAAGCTTAGGAGGTAGATGCTGCTGAGTCTGAGGCTGAGACTAATGAGGAGAAGCTTGGTGTCAATGAGGAGGCAACCTATAAGGGCCTGACAGAGGTTGAGGAGGCAATGATAGATTGAGCCATGTAGATATCTTTAGCAGACACCATTATGGCTGGATCTAGTGTTACTGATACCCCGAGCACTGATGCCCAAGATCAGAGTGTTGCATCGGGCATTGATGCCCCGACAAATGGAGCAACTGCATAGACAAGACTTCTTTTTACCTCTCCCTTTGTCACTTTTATTGATTTTTAGTGTTTTTATTGCATTTGAGGAGAAATTGCTTTTTATTTATGGTGGGATGAGGTATTTCCGTACCTACCTCTTGTGATTATTATCTTTTATTTATATGTTGAATTTTGTACTGTAAATTTTGTTTTGATACTGTGTTGTCGATGTTTGAGCTTGTGCCTCCTTTTTTTAATTGCAAATGGTTTTTGGACACTTCTTAAAATATTTGCTACCTCTTGTGTGTGTTTAATTGTGTCTATTCTTGTGCAAATTTGAGTATCGGTTATGATCAATACTGATGCTTTGAATAGTGCTCTCAATCAAACAAAAATGAATGTGCGGCTACGATGAGGCCAAATGAAGTTGCATAGCTAATATGTGAACTTTTTGCATCTATTGTGACTAGCCGGGTATCGAATGAGTCTCTTGTGATGAACATTGCACACTAGAGAAAGTGTAGAGTCTTGTTTTATATTGATGTCAATGCCTTGTGTGATGAGCTTACCGTGAATCATGTGTGATGACACCTAGAATTTGCCCCGTTGGTTCGATGAATAAGTGATGTAAAATCTTGAAATAATCTTAGGCAACACTTTGAAGAGTGAAATAATTTGACATTATACCTCTTTTTGGCCTACCTTGTTAGTGTGTGAACCTTACTTGAACTCCCTTTTTGAGCCTTACCCTTTTCTTGGAAGAAACTTGAGCAAATGAGACCTCTCTTTATCTATTCACCGATAATCCTCATAAATTTTGGTTTTTTTGAATAGCCAACTTAGGCCAAAATCCTATGTTGGGGGTGTGGTGAAAGGAGAAGGTAAATTGAGAAGTGAAAAAAAGTCCCCCTTTGATTCATGGTTGTGAAAAAAATGGAACCCCTCCATAAAAAAAAAAAGAAAAAAAAAAGAAGATGAAAAAGAAAAAGAATGAAAAAGTTGAAAAATAAAGTTGTAAAAGTGCAAAAGAAATGGGGTGTTCGGTATTCCATGAGAAGTAAATAATGGGGTGAATTTTGAGCATGAGTGCAAATGTTGAAGAAAAGGAAAGAAAGTGTTGTTCATACCACATTTCATGAGGATAGCAGCCACTGAGCCTAAATGACCATACCTTTACACTTAGCCCCGTTACAAGCCATGAAAAGACCTTTTTGATCTTGAGTGAGATGAAACGATTGTTGATTGGAAAATACGGGCAAACATATGGGTTAAGTCATGAATGCGTTCATCTTTGTTAGTGTGAGAGTCATATGTGCTTTTGGAGCTATAAAGTGTTGAACCATTGTGTGTGAATATGGAATCATCGTTATGTGAGGGCATTTGAGTACCTTTGTTGAGCTTGAACTTGCATTTGAAGCAAGTATTGTGAACTCACTACAACATTTTAGGCCTACGGCCACACTAATTCCTGACAACACTTTTCAAGTGTTGCCCAAAATACTTTTGGGGACGCTTTTAAAGCGTAGTACATGTTTTTAACTTTTAGCTTCGATAATATTTGCAACACTTGTAAAGTGTACTTTTTAATGATATAAGCTACACTTTATAAGAGTTGTTACAGTATAATATAATTGGCAACAAGTATTTACATATATGGCCACACTTTTAAAGTGTCCTTTTTTTATAATTGTAAAAACAACATATTACAAATGTGGCCTTAAAATTTTCACTAAAATATTATATTCCCTCCAACATTTTTAATTCTCCTTCCCATTTTAATTGGGCAAAAAAAATAATTCATAAAACATTAAAATTTTCCTTTCCCCCAAATCAGAAAAAAATGGGTCAAAGTGAAGAGGTACAGAAAATGCAAAAACACGCTGAAGCGCTCTAGTTCTCGTAGAGGATTTTCGTCCAAGTTCTTACTGAAGATTTCCATGCTAGTTCTCGCTGAAGATTTTTGTCAGGTAATTTAGAGAAACATTCTGTCAATGTGAAGAACACGATTTTCTCTCCAAGCTAAGTTAGAACATACTTTGTTTATATTTGAGAAGATTTGTGTTGTTTTGGTGAGTCATTCTTCTCTGATCTGGTGTATTTTTTTGGGAATTTTATAGTGAGTATATGTATAGAGATTTGGGAATGAAACGTGCTTTATTTTTCTAGAATTGCAAAGCCCTGATCTTGAATGAATGGTTTGCACAATGTGAGTATCTCTGTGTGGTGTTTTGCTGGATTACTTTGGGAATTTGAGATGTAGTTTGTAGTAGATCTGATGGGTATTTGGTTTCTTGATCTGTTAGATCTTCCATATTTTACTTTCTTATTATAGTTTTAGACTTAATTGACTTCCTTTTTAAGGTAATATGTGCTTGCAACGGTTGGATACAATGTCGTAGTTAAGAATTTTGCTTAAGGGTGTTCAAAACAAAAAAATGGATTTCCTCAATGTCGAAGCTAAGAATTCCGCACAACAGATAGATTTCCTCAATGTTTCATCTCCTTAAACTTTTCATCTTCAATTACTTCAAATATTACTGCAATTTTAAGGCAATATTTTATCCTCACTCATCTTCTTCTTTGATTTTAATTATTCGTAAGTTAATTTTGAATTGTTACAATGAGTTGTGCTTTCATTGCTATGTTAGGTGTTTATGCTACTGCAATAGGTTTTGTTCGGGGTTGCAGGGTTATTATAGGCGAGGGGCTGCATATTTGACAATTTAGAAGTCAATTACGCACTCGAAGATTTTCAACTGGTTGGTGTTTATTTTTGTAACTCTTTAAGCAATATCAGCTGCATATTGCATGTCTATTATCAAATTGTTCTTATGTTTTATTATCAAAATGAGTTGAGAAAATGGGACATATATGCCAGTAGAAATTGGATGGGGATGAGTATAACTTGGACCGCTAGGCCATGAACTTTGCAACATGCTAAATGAATATGAAATTCATTTATTCCTTAAGTTATTTTCTTAGCCACGTTGCAACTGCACAGGTTGGTATGCACTTCAAATATGGGAAGCTAAGTTTTTGTTTGTCCATTAATTACTTGGATTGGTTTCTGTCTCTATATGAATTGCTTGTCAGTTCACAATATTTGTTGCTCAGACTTAGAATACTATTCTGTTCAGTGTTTGTTGGATCTTCCAAAAGCTATGCATTTAAGAGGATTCAACACTGGTGCTGCCTGCAGTATTTTTAAAGGGTCTGAGTAACATAGTTTGTCGTAGCATTTCATTTCAGAGTGTTTGAAGTTTGATAGCTAACGGATCATCTACATTTTTTTGATTTACATTTCTTGGATATATATAGAGAGGTAAAATATGAGCAGTTCAATTGTTAGCTGTAGCCTGCCTATCAGGTGCTGCGAAAATGGAAAAGATTCATGTTCCTTTGATTTTTGATTTCCAGGTGATGAATAGTTCTGTTCATTCCTTACCTATGTTTCTTGGACCCTTCAAAAATGATGTCAGGTGCGCATTGGATCCTCCAAAAGTAGTATATTTTTTGAAGATCCAACACGGGGGCGACAACATTTTTGGAGAGTCTCAGAAAGATAAAGTTCTTTACATGTTTGTCATGTTAACAATTTATATATTTTCTTGAACTAGATTGTGTAGTAAAATCTCGAGTTGTAAACAGGTTGGGAATCCAAATTTTGTGTTTGAAGTAAAAACTATACAAAGAATGGAACTTTTGGTACTAACCACATTGAAGTGGAGAATGCTAGCTTATACACCTTGCACATACATCGATTACTTTGTAAGAAAGATGAATGATGATCAATCCTATCGAAACGTTTTGTGATTAATACAATTCATGATTATTGAATCCTACAATAGTATCACCATCAAATGAGGAGGTGTGGCGCCACTGATAGCACTTTCACGAATTATGATGAGGTAAATCTTTGTGCAATATAACTTCTATATGATATATATAAATTCTTTCCTATGCCTGCTTGGTTGTTGCTCTTTTTCAACTTTCTGTAACTTGTGAAGGCCTAATTTCTTCCTCAAATTGTTATTGAATTGGGTCCTTGTATATCTTAAATTCATGTGTAACTTAGCTTACCATTAGTTGGTGAACTCTTATTCTAATTTCCTGGAAACTTTAGATGAAGTTAGCCGGTTCTTTAAACTTAAAAGAAAGAATTAACTGGCATGTCCAATGATGGCAACCTGTCCACACTTAGAGAGTAAATTTAGGATAATCTTTTTAACCTCTTAATTAGTTTGTTCTAGGTTTAAACTTGTCCACACATGCTTCATCACAATAAATAAATTATAGTTCCTTCCATGGCATATTGGCTACTGAAGCTTTCACTAATTCCACCTTGAAGGTTCTAAACAATCGAGTCACTATATCTGCAAGTAGGTAGTAGTTTTAATAATGTCTTCCACATAATTTCTAAGTCATTCATATAATCTCTGAATATATTGTATTGTTGAAATCTGCCATATTTAGATGTCGCATCTTTTGAACATTTGTTTATGTACCTGCAAGTGGTTTTACCTGGTAGTGCAATGTCAATGATGCCTTACACATTTATACAGAGAAATTTATACATATCATCATTTTTTGGAACATAAAAATAATATGTGAAGCAATAGTTCAGTTGATTGGCATGTAAATGGCAAATGCAAGTACTCTCAATCATATAAGGTTTCCTGCTTTCTGAAATATGAGTGAGAAATTATAAGCACAAATATAATTATACTCATATTATTATTCTTTTATGATGCAACACTTTCTAAGAAATTCATTTGCTCTTTTCAGGAAAGCCTCTAAAATAGCTTCCAATTATTTTTTGAGGCTACACAATCTTCAAGAAGTATTGTTTGCCAAAACATAACAAGTAATGAATTTAGATGAAGTCTAAGCCGAGACTACTGTGTGAATACATATTCTTTAGAGGACAAAATATAAAACTAAGAGACAATACTTGTGGCCACAGAAACTAACGGGAGAAGATCACAAATGTTAAAAATTGCATATGTTGAAAGTAATCTAGGATGTATGTACAGGTAGTTTTGCTTATCCTAAATATTTTTTGTTGATGTCATTTGAAAGCCTAAAAATTCAGTGCGTGAAATGCATAGAGACAAAAGATGGTCTCTTTGGTGTCATTGAAGAAATGACTACTTTGTGCTACTTATTCGTGTATATGAATTTCAGTTGTCCTACACTCATCTAGGTTCAGTGTAGTAGCTTTCTCTTATGAAACTTATTAAGCTAAATTGTTGGGCGCACGGGCAATGAATCATCTAGTACCTCAAGATGAATTAGCATAGGCAGGGCTCTCCGATGAAGACGTTTTTGCTGGAAGAGTGACGGATGAGTGGAGGATCTTTATGAAGAAGCAAAATCAGAGGGTAAGGAAATTCTTTGATGAGGCAGAAAAAGGTGTCAGAACTGCGAATACTGTGAATTTAAGCATATTAAATACATGATTTTTTTCAGTAACTTATAATTTTAATTTGAATGTGCAGGAAAATGACGGTAGTTGAATTTGAATTGTGGCCAGAAGTAAACTCGATCTATTGTAGTGAACAATGAAAAGTTTTTGTACTATTGTCATATATGTTTGAATGCATTTGTTTTGTGTAATTTACTTATAGTAGATATCTTTAAGCAATCACTTTCTAAGTATTGGTTGTACAAGACATGTTTCTCGAAGTTTATTTGAAATATATAGCTTTGATTTAATTATTAGTTAATTTTGTGCTTTAGGTCACTTGTATATTTAATTATGTGATTATTTAATATATGCAAATAAAAATTAATATTCTTAAAAATAAAAAATTGTGGCTACAAAATTCTACACAACATTGCCACACTTCAAAAGTGTTGTTGTAGGACGTCCAATGTTATCTTGTACATAAGAAAAGTTACACTTTATAAGTGTTGCTCTAGATGAGATATAAAAGGCAACACTTTTTATTTTTGACCAATAACAAAGCAAATGCAATGCTTTTAAGTGTAGTATAATAAAAAAAAGTTGTCGCTAATGCATCACTACAAAGCGTGCCCTTATACCTATTTGGCTACGCTTTATAAGTGTAGTTGTGATGGTGACATTTAAAAAGTGTTGCCTAATGTCATAGGTTATGCTTCATTAGGCCACCCCCTAAAAAGCGTTGCTTAAAGTCCAAAAGTGTAGCCTTTTATCAAAGGCCACACTTTTTGCTAGATTAGGCTACACTTTACTGGGGTGGCTGTAGGCCTAAAATGGTGTAGTGACTTTTATATTTACACAAGATTTTGTGGTTCTTTACTTGAGGTCCCCATAATCCCAGGATGACCATTCCTTGCGATCGGACATGCGTAAGTTGATATCGAAAAAAACAGATGAAGTTCAAGCTAAATGAAGAAGATGTTAATTTCAATATCTTTCAGTTTATGAATCACTCTAGTGACGTGAAGGTTGTTTTAGTTATTGATCTAGATGATGATGAGAAACCAAAGGTAAATATTGAGGAGAGATTAGGTGTTGAAGCATTGGCGATGGTGATTGATCTTAGGCATATTTATATGCCTAGAATTCTAATAATGCCCATATTTAAGCTAAGTTTAAATTCAATATGTGTTTGTTTATAGTTTTATCAAGTCTTTTGTTTGTTTATGAGCTAACCAAAATTATTAGTTGTGTAGGTGAAATTAATTGGAGAAACGAGCACGAAAATGGACAATGAGGAACACAAGCGAGCTAAGTCTAAAGGCAGCAAGGAAGAAGAGTGAAGTATTATCACTCAAGGCATCTTCGTATCCTCTTCACATCAAGGAGAGGAATGCTAGTTTGGTTCGTGAAAAGTCGAAGTGAGGTAGAGTCCTCCGTGTAGCAACCACATTGCGGAGGAGTGCATTTTCTTGCAAATCGAATTATAGAGGTGACTCCACATCACAGAGAGGGATTAAATTTTAATTAGCAAGAAGTGACTTTGAGACAGAATACTCTGTGGAGTGCCTGCATCGCGAAGAAGAGGAAATTGTCTCAGAATGAAATAAGAGTGCCTCCATGACACGCTCCTGAATCCCTGTTTTGGCCATTTTGACTTATAGTATAAAAGAGTCATTATTTTATTTTATAAAAACATTCTTTTTATGTGTTTTGAAGAACAATGACTTGGGAGAATGTTTTCACCATTTTTAGGGTTCTTTCCTTAACTCTTTTCCTTTCAATCTCTTTATGTTAATTGAACATTGCTTGATCGTATCTTGGGTCATGAGTACTAAATACCCTAGTTCTAGGGCTGTGACTACATGATGATTGTAATCTATTAATTTTTCATTGGGTTAATATCAATTATCATATGAATCTTTCTTATGTTCTTGCTTTTCGTATTTTATGACTGATTACCATTGAAATAAATATATTGTCCAAATTGAACTCGGGAGAGGAATAAGAGGATAGAACGTGGGGTATGAGGAGAATGATTAATCTTTAATAATTATGGTTAATTTGTATCTAGGATAGGGATATACCTAGAAACCTTGCTTGGGTCACTATAAAGGAAGAAATCGTAATGCTCGGTATTTAATCCAGCCTATCCCCGCTCAACGATATAGTTAGGTTGTTATTTATCATAGGCGATTAGAGGTCCGGAGACCATGATCATATAATTAACCCTGTGATTCATTGATTCAATAGTTGATATATACCCATAGTAAATGATTGTAATTGCATGAATCCTCATAAAAGTTTCAACCCTGGACTTTACCCAATCATTGTTTTTAAACACTTAAAATTGAATTGGGTTTGTTACATTTTGTTGAATTCTTAGAATTAGAAACTAAATCACTTTTGAAATCTTTGTAACACTTGTAATTAGCTGAAAGTTAGAGAAATTGAGTGACTCTAAGCGTAATTTCATGTGGGTACAAAACCCGGCTCTTTATAAGAGCCACTTTAATACTTGAACAACCAAGTACACTTGCGTGTGCGCTTAGGGCGGAACAAGTTTTTGGCGCCACTGCCAGGGACTTTAGAATTAGAAATTATCTGATTTTTCTATTTTTTGAAGTTAAAAAGCAAGTTGTGACAACTTGATCTTCGTATTTCATTGTTGTAGGTTGTATTGGAGCTTTAAATTAGACGACAATCAAGGATTATTATCGCCTCTAACGGAACCAAAAAGATTCATACACTACCGGAGAAGGCTAGGACAACTTACTTATCCGGTCCAACTTGTCACTAGTGCACCAACGTCTCCAATAGCAAGAGTTGAGCAAGAGGAACCTAAAATAATGGCTGAGATGAAGGTATGAGACGTGGCAATCCCACATAGAACCAATGTGACATCATGCATTTAGAAACCTATAGTCGGTGGAAAGTTTGAACTGAGGCAAAGTATGGTGCAACTATTGCACACTAATGGGCAGTTCACTGGTCTGTCGCACGAGGATCCAACTGTCCACAACCAAAACTTCCTCGAGATCAATGATACTTACAGTCTAACTAGAGTAAACAACGTATACATGAGGCTCACTTTATTCCCATTCTCTCTACTTAGGGAAGCAAAACGATGGTTAAACTCACAACCCGCAAACTCAATTACCACCTGGAATGATCTAGCACAGAAATTCCTCATCAGATTTTTTCCATCTGGAAAAAAAGCTAATTTGAGGAGTGATATTTTGAGTCTTACACAGAAAGGGGGAGTGAAGTTGTAACAAGCTTGGGATAGGTTTAAATCGATGTTAATGAGATGCCCACATCATCATCAGTCTAATGAGGTGTTGGTCCATACCTTTATTAAAGGATTGGAAACTAACACCAAAAGTCTACTTGGTTCAACTGCAGGTGGTCAGGCTTTAGAGAAGACATATATTAAACTATTCACCTTACTGAACTTGATCTCGTAGGGCAGCCCCGAATGGAACGAAGGAGTGAAACCTGTGATTTGGAAAACTGCAAGTATGTTAGAGGTAGATGTTGTGATTGCCTTAACTGCACAGATTGCTATTATGCAAAATATGATGAACACCCACTTCAGAAATCTAGACATTGGTAGATGTTTTGCAGGGTATACCTAGGTATGTGAAATATGTGAAGGAGATTGTGGCAAATAAAAAGGGGCTAACTAAATATGAAACTGTTGCACTTATTGAAGAGTGCTGCTCTAGGATCCAAAATAAGATGCCCATTAAATTGAAAGGTCTGGGTAGCTTTACGGTTCAGATCACTATAGGGCAGAGCATTCATGCGCGGGGATTGTGTGATCTAGGAGTTAGCATCAATTTGATGCCAATATCATTCTACAAAATGCTGGGGTTGGGTAGTCCTAAACCTATTACCATCATCTTACAGTTGGCTCATAGATCTATAGCTAATCCTGAGGGTGTTGTAGAGGATGTTTTAGTACAAGTGGGATCATTCATTTTCCCAGTAGATTTTGCTGTGCTAAATTTTGAGCCAGATCCTAAGGTTCGATTCACCTTAGGAAGACCTTTCTTAGCTACTAGGCGGGCTATGATAGATGTAGTGGGCAACTTACCATGCGAGCACATCATAAAGTGGAGGTGTTCGATGTATAGAAAGCATTAAAGCTGCCAACTGTGTATAAAGTGTTGTCTACCATAACTGTAATATATCTTGAGCAGAGACTCGCTATATTGCATTTAAGGACCCTTTAGAGCGAGTTTTAGTAGGTGATGACATTTATGGGGATGTTGAGGTAAAGGAAATTGTGCAATTTCTTGATATAGTACTTGTAGTTACATATGAAGATAGATGAAAGCCTTTAAATAGGGTGTTGGGTCCTCCACCCAAGCCCTCCATTGAAAAATCACCTCAACTAGAGTTAAAAGCATTCCTAGCCCACTTCAGGTATGCATTTTTGGGTGAAAATAATACTTCACTAGTTATTATGTCTGTAGCATTGTCTGAAGCACATGTGGAAGCAACATTACTCATCCTGAAGGAGAAGAAAGCAGCTCTGGGTTGGGATATGTCCAAAATCCATGGGATTAGTCCCATAATATATATATATATATATATATATATATATATATATATATGGAGGAAGGGCATAAGTCGAGTGCACAGCATCAGCAGAGACTAAACCCACTGATGAAGGATGTGGTAAGAAAAGAGGTGATCAAGTGGTTGGATGCAGGGATTGTGTACCTAATATTAGATAGTAAATAGGTGAGTCCAGTACAGTATGTGCCGAAGAAGGGTGGCAAGATGGTGGTGACTAATGAGAAAAATAAGTTAATGCCCACAAGAACAGTGACTGGGTGGCGGATCAGCATGGACAACATAAAGTTGAATGACGCCACCAGAAAGGACCATTCTCCGGTACCTTTCATTGTTCAAATGTTGGATAGGCTGGCAGGTCAGGAATACTACTATATCCTTGATGGTTTTTCAGGGTACAAATCAAATTGTCATTGCACGAGAAGACTAGATGAAGACCACCTTCACTTGTCTGTATGGCACATATGCGTTCAAGCGCATGCCATTCGGATTATGCAATGCATCGGCAATATTTCAGAGATGCATGATGGCAATTTTCCATGATATGGTGAAGGATTTTGTTGAAGTGTTCATGAACGATTTCTCGGTGTTTGGTAACTCTTTTGAAATTTGTTTGACTAAACTTGATAAAGTTCTTAGTAGGTGTGAAGGAAAAAATCTGGTGTTGAACTGGGAGAAGTGTGACTTTCTAGTTCGAGATGAAATTGTGTTGGGGAACAAGATCTCCAAAAATGGGCTAGAAGTTGATAAAGCCAAAGTAGAGGTTTTGAGAAGTTGCCACCCCCATCATAGTGAAGGGAGCCAGATGCTTCCTAAGACATGTTGGGTTCTACAGGAGGTTCATCAAGGACTTCTCTAAGACTACAAGACCCATGTCCAGCCTGCTAGAGAAAGAGATGAAATTTGTTTTTGATGAGAAGTGTTTACAGGCATTTTCGTTGCTAAAGAAAAAGTTGATAGAAGCTCCTATTCTGATTGCTCCAAATTGGGAACTTCCATTCAAGCTTATGTATGATGCCAGTGACATAGCGGTTGGGGCAGTGCTTGGACAGCGGAAAGATAAGATAATTCATTCCATCTACTATGCAAGAAAGACACTTGATGTAGCCCAATCAAATTATACTATTACTGAGAAGGAGATACTGGCATTAGTGTTCCCATTTGATAAGTTTAGATCATACTTAGTGGGAACCAAAGTTATAGTCTACACTAATCATGCTGCAATTCGATATTTGTTTAACAAGAAGGATGCCAAGCCGAGGCTGATTAGGTGGATTCTACTACTACAAGAGTTTGATCTAGAGATTAGAGATAGGAAGGGAACTGAGAACCAGATAGCTGATCATCTGTCCAGATTGGAAGATTCATCTCTTGTGAAAAATAAGGGGCATATTCGTGAACAGTTTCCTGATGAGCAATTGCTTGCTTTGGACTTTGCTCAAGTGTCTTGGTTTGCTGATATTATAAACTTTTTGGTCAGTGGTTTATTTCCACCTGGGCCTCAACACATCAAAAGTAGAGGTCGAAGTTTGATGGTTTATTTCCACCTGGGCCTCAACACATCAAAAGCAGAGGCTGAAGTATGATGCATGCTCCTATATATGGGATGAGCCATTCTTATTCAAGCAGAGACCTGATCAGATGATGTGAAGGTGTATAGCTGAACAGGAGGCAACACAAGTGTTGGAGAGTTGTCACTCTTTACCATATGGCAGACAACATGGGAGCGAACGAACTACATATTAGGTATTATAATATAGCTTCTTTTGGCCTACTATTTTTAAAGATTCTGCTGCATTTGTGAAGGGTTGTGATCAGTGTCAGAGGATGGGAACCATTTTGATAAGGCATGAGATGCCCATGAGCAATATATTGGAGGTGGAAATCTTTAATGTCCGGGGGATAGACTTCATAGGACCATTCCCATCATCCCGTGGAAATCAATACATCTTAGTTACAGTGGACGAAGTGTCAAAGTGGGCGGAGGCTGTTGCATTACCACCCAATGATGCAAAAGTGGTTGTGAAGTTTATTCGATAGCACATTTTCACCAGGTTTGGAACTCCAAGGGCTATGATCAATGATGGAGGTACGGAATTTATTAACAATTCAGTGCATAATTTGTTAGCCATATATAGGAAATGATGTTGATCGTGTGCTGTAAATATTCACTTTAAATGACGAATGAGTCATGAGATGGGTCGTGCCACGACGTTAAATCAGGCACTACACCAGAGGCAACCCATGAACCCTTGTAATAGTTAGGATTTCTTTGCTTTTGTTTTGATATTTCTTATCATAGGAATTAGTAAAAAAGTAATATATTCAGAAAAGTAAAAAAATATGAGTCGTGCCATGACCAAAACTAAGGTGCTAGATGGGAGGCAACCCATCGTGTTTTTACTAACCGGGTTGTGAGCTTAAATTTTGCAGCGATCAAATATTGTGAACCATGGCACATCGTGGAGCTAGTGCCTTAATTGGAATTAATTTTCACAATTGAGGCAGAATGCTCCGTGTAGCTAGCGTGTCATGAAGGTGGCCCCGAATTTTAGTTTCAACGGGACTTCGTGTTTACGTCAAGAAAAAACCATAAAAGGCTAGTCTCGCGTCATGGAGCGAGGGAGAAACATTTGCCTCGACTGGAATTAAATTTCCAGTAGACTCCATGTCCACCCTACGTCACACCCCAGATAAGTAATTTTTTTTTGTTAAGCTAAACGGGTTTAATTGGTTTCCTTTCTAAAATTACCCAACCCCAGCCCTATTAACCACGATTTGTGCCCAAATTCGCCCATTCTTTCCCCTCTTCATTGTAATATTCCCCTGATTTTTACCTCTTCCTCTTACCTTATGTTTTTCATGCCTCAATTCATAACGTGGAGGTAACCTTTCATCGTCCCCTCTCGAATTCACTCTTCTCCAGCATCGAAGGTACGTACTCTACCACTCTTTCCAACAAAGTTTGGGCGTTTTGGTGTGTCAATCTTTGTGTTATTGTTTGTGTGCTGTTGTGTGGTGCTTTGAATTTTCTGGGGCGAGTTGAGACTATTGCATATTCTTGTGATAGGCAAGGTTGGTAACACTAGTGGAAACCTATGAAGAAGGAAGGGGCTAACGGAAAGAAAAAGTTGTGAACGTAAGATGATAGTTGAATATAGTGCATTAGGGAGGATAAGTCACTAATTTTATCTAAACGAATCCTCCCTTACCTTAAGCCTACATTACAAATGAAACAAGTCTTGTTTGATTTTGCGCATAACACATTTTATTAGTAGATATGTATATAATGGGTAAGTTTATGGTTCTCCATGCATACATGTTTGATAATGTTCTGAGTGACAGTGTACCTTGTTTGCAAAGTCCTTAAAGTATATTCAATTTTTTGAGTTGAGTGTGTGGACTATTCTTTGGAGTGAGGGACACTTGTTGTATGAAGGATATGTGATATGTAATGGTGCACATGTTGTTGAATGCGTTGGTTGCTTAAATTTGTCCAGTCAATTACAGGAATCATACATACTTTGACTGAAATGATGCCTATGTTAACTGGTTATAGATCTTTGGAAGAAAGTAGCGGATGCACAAATACCATAGTAGTAAGTCTAGATCTAGGAGTAGTTAGTAAGTTATTCGAGGATGAACAAAGCTCTAAGAGTGGGTAGTTATCTTAGGCATATTTATATGCCTAGAAATTTAATAATGCCTATATTTAAGCTAATTATGAATTCAATATGTGTTTCTTTATAGTTTTATCGAGTCTTTTTTTTGTTTATGAGCTAACTAACATGATTAGTTGTGTAGGTGAGCTTAATTGGAGAACCGAGCATGAAAATAGAAAATGGGGAACACAAGAGCGCCAAGTCAAAAGGCAGCAAGGAAGAAGACTAAAGAAATATCAATCGAGGCATCTTCGTATCCTCTCCACATCACGGAGAGGAATGTTAGTTTGGTTCATGAAAAGTCGAAGTGAGGTGGAGTCCTCCATGTAGCAGCTGCATCACGGAGAAGTGCATTTTATCGCAAATCAAATTATGAAGGTGATTCCGTGTCGTGGAGAGGGATTAAATATTAATTAGCGAGAAACGACTTTGAGGTAGAACACTCTGTGGAGTGCCTGGGTCGCGGAGAAGAGGAAATTGTCTTAGAACGAAATAAGAGAGTGCCTCCGCGACGCCCTCTTGAGTCCAATTTTGGCCATTTTGACTTGTAGTATAAATAGGTTATTATTTTATTTTATTAAAACGTTCTTTTTCTCTGTTTTGAAGAACGATGACTTGGGAGAACGTTTTCACCATTTTTAGTGTTCTTTCCTAAATTCTTTTCATCTCCATATCTCTTTATGTTTATTGAACATTGCTTGATCGTATGTTGGATTAGTAGTAGTTAAATACCTTAGTTCTAGGGTTGTGGCTACATGATGATTGTAGTCTACTAATTTTTCATTGGGTTAATGTCAATTATCATATGAATCTTTGTTATGTTCTTGCTTTTCGTATTTCGTGACTGATCACTATTGAAATAAATATATTACCCAAATTGAACTCGGGAAAGGAATAAGAGGATAGAATGTGCGGCATAAGGAGCATGATTAATCTTTAATAACTAGGGTTAATTTGTATCTAAGATTGGGATATACCTAGAAACCTTGTTTGGATCACTATATAGGAAGAAAATGTAATGCTCGGTACTTAATGCAGCCTATCCCTGCTCAACAATGTAGTTAGGTTGTTATTTATCATAGAAGATTAGAGGTCGAGAGACCATGATCATGTAGTTTACCCTATGATTCATTGATTCGATAGTTGATATATACCAATTTTAAATGATAGTAATTGCATGAATCCTGATAAAAGCTGCAGATCTGGACTTTACCCAATTATTCGTTTTAAACCCTTGAAATTGAATCGCATTTGTTACATTTTGTTGAATTCTTAAAATTAGAAACTAAATCATTTTTGAAATCATGATAACATTTGTAATTGGCTGAAAGTTAGTGAAATTGAGTGATTCTAAGTGTAAGTTCCTATGGGTACGATAGCTGACTCTTTATAAGAGCCACTTTAATACTTGAATGACCACGTGCACTTGCGTGTGCGATTTGAGCACAACAGTGATCATGAACTTTGATTGGGAGGACATTGCATAATGCATAGATATGGATGGTGCATTCGCCATAATAGGGTTGTATGGGCATACTCTAAAAATCTAGATTTGAATATGAAGACTCGAACAACAGTTCCAAAAAATCTATCATTTGAGGAGCCTCTATTTGCAGTTCTTAAGGTCTTCTATCTAACTTGAGGAATATTTTCTTGGGTGCCAACTATATTTGGCGGTTATCACAGTTGCAAACCTAGACAAAAGGCCAATGAAGGCTTTGAGTTATGTGTTGAAGGATTTCAAGAGGGGCATTAATTAATTGGTCAATTGCGGACATTATAGGTACTTCAATAGGGATATGTTCTCATAAAATCAAATTAATGCTTGGCTATAAAAGCAATATTAAACATCAGCATAGACTATATCAATCTATAAAAGAGGTAGTTGAGAAGGAGATCATCAAATGGTTGGATGCTCGTATATTTTATCCTATTGTAGACATTTAGTGGGTACGGCTAGTTCCATGTTCTTCTAAGAACAGAGGATTCAGTATGGTCCCAAATGAAAAGAATGAGCTCATTCCAACGAGGCCAACCACAAGTTTTAGAGTGCGTATGGACTAAAAAAATTTGAACGCATGGACATGAAAAGATCACTCTCTAATGCCATTCACGAATAAGATAATAGACTGTCTTACTACTAAATGATGATAGTTTTTTCTTGATGGTTATTCAGGTTATAATCAGATAATGATTACACTAAATACCAAAAGAAGACCACTTTCACATGTCTATATGGAACGTTTGCTTTCAAAAGGAAATTTGGATTGTGTAATGTGGTACAATTATTTTAGTGTTGTATGATGTCCATATTTTTAAACATGGAAGAGGACACTATTAAAGTATTCATGGATGATTTCTCTGTGGTTTGTGACTCATCTAATTATTGCTATATCCATTTAGGTGATGTTGTGAAAAAATGTAGAGAATGCAATCTAGTAGTTAACTGGGAGAAGTTTCATTCCATGAAAAAAAGGTATTGTTATTTTCCATTGGATCTCCTAAAAGGATATAGAGATTTATATAGCGAAGATTGAAGTGCTCGAAAAATTTCCTTCGCTAATATTTGTAATGGGTGTTCAAATTATTTTGGGGCATGTCAGTTTCAATTGTAGATTCATCAAGAATTTCTATAGAATTGCACATCCACTATCTAAACTATTAGAAAAGAGATAAAGTTTGTGTTTCATGATACATGTGTGAAAAAATTTGAAAGCATAAAAGAGAAGTTGATCTCTGGATCCATTATTATTACACAGGATTAGACTAAACCGTTTGAAGTGATTTGTTATTCTAGTGGAGTGGCAATTGGTGTAGTTTTAGGAGAAAGAGGAGAAAGGATCTTACATCCTATATACTATGCCAACAAAGCTCTAAATATTGCCTAGAAGAATTATATCGTGACCGAATATGAATAGCTTTCAATAGTTTTTAATTCGAGTAATTCACATCTTACTTAGTTGACACCAAAGTAATTATGCACACATATCATGCAGTAGTCTAGTACCTGATTACCAAGAAGGATGCAAACCAAGATTGATTCGTTGGGTGTTACTACTGCAAGAACTTAACATTTAGGTTAGAGATTGATAGGGAACTGAAATCAGGTAGTTGATCATGTGTATGGATATAGAAGATGCAATGTTGAAGTTAACATATAGTGTTGAGATTGACGATACATTTAAAGAGGACCAAGTGTTTTCTATGTCACAAAATCTGATCCCATGGTTTGTATATTTGGCAAACTGTCTAGTGCGTGATGTGGCACCTTCAGATATGTCCTTCCACATCTCCAAAAGTTCATGTTTGATGTGAGGACCTTTTTCTTAAGAAAAGACATACTTTTTTCGTGTTTGTACTAGTGGGATTATTCATTGGTGCATAACTGAGGTGGAGATGATGAGTATACCAGAGGCATGTCATTCCTCCACTGTTCAGGGAAATCCTGGTGGTATCTAGACATCCCATAATATATTACAATATGGTTATTATTAGTTGATTACTTATCAAGACACCAATGAATTTTCTACGACTTGTGATAAAATTTAGAGAGAGGGTGGTATTTCAAGAAGAAATGAGCTACCCCTCATTCTAATTCTAGTTATTGAACTAGTTGATGTATGGGGAATCAATTTTATGGGACCATTTTGAGTTCCAATGGGATGAAATACACACTTGTGGTTGTTGACTATGTATCCACGTGGGTGGAGGAAGTCACACTTCCCAACAATGAAGGAAAAATGACACAACATTCTTGAAGTGAAACGTCTTCTCCAAATTTTGTACACTAAGAACAATCATTAGCCATCATAGTTCACACTTCTGAAACATGTTGTTTCATGCTCAACTTAAGAAATATAAAGTGAGGCACAATATGAAGATACTATATCTAGTGTAGGGGTGGAGGATTCAAATCATAAGATAAAGACAATCTTGGTGAAGATTGTGACTGCCAACAAAACAAATTTGTCTAGAAATTTTATAATGCATTATGGGTAGACACAACATTCAAGACTCCCATAGGTATTTTTCCTTATCAACTTATGTTTTGAAGGTCTTGTCACATACCGGTAGAGCTTGAGCACAAAGTCATGTGACAACTAAAAAAACATAATCCTTATTTGGGAGATACATATGATAAACAACTAAGTCAATTGAATTAGTTGGATGAGTCTAGGATGAAAGCATATGAAAGTTCAGTCATGTACAAGGATAGGATGAAGATGAAAGATGACTAGACAATTGATAAAAGGGGCTTTGCACCTTGTGATATGGTGTTTCTGTTAACCTCCAGACTTCATTTTTTTCAACGAAAACTGAAATCAAAGTGTTGGGACCGTTTATGTGGTTAAAAGTGTCCTCTATAGTTCAATTGTGTAACACCTCAGAATCCAAAAGGGAAGGACTACATTAAAATGCAACATCAGATTTAGGTCTACGAGACCATTCTATGATTTGTAGGTCTATCTATGGGTTGCAGACCAGCAGCATAAAAAGTGAGAAAAATAATTTTAAAAATCAATTTCGAGACCTTTTCTACAGTTTACAAGTATGGTCCATCAAAGGATGTATGAGTCATAGATAGGTCTCATAGGTAGGTCCCTAACTTAGTGAAATTTTAAGGTTTAAGATGAGTTCTACAGTTAGGGTCTATGGACCATAGGAAATTTTGCGGATAATATAAAGGTCCCATCAAAAGTTAAGTGATTTTATAGTCCTAGTACTTTGTCTACGATTAACTAGTACAGGCCATATAATATTCTATAATCAGTACGTCAGAATCGTAGATCGAGTCTGACAGTTATTTCAATGGGCTTTTGGGTATTTTCCTTATTATTCTAGACCAATACTATGTAATTTTGTCTTCTAGCCTAGGACCTTATAAAGCTTTTAAGTCCTAAAATTACCCACTTCTGCCCATTATCCTAATTTCCCAAAACTTAACCAAATTGACTCACCAATTTCCTCTCAACCTAAGAAAGAAGAAGAAGAAATTAGGATTCAATTCAAGTCTCCAATTCACCATTCTTTGTGGGCCTTGAGTAGCAAGGTAAGTGGGTATTCACCTATGGAGTTCATTCCTCATGGGGTTGGTCCCTAAGGTTTCCAATTCCTCAATAAAAAATCCAATTGATAAAATTAGGGTTATTTTAGTTCTTTATGGGTTTCATTAAATTTTTTTTTATTATTGTTGATTAATCATTATAATGCACGATTCAATGTTTATACAAGATGTTTAGTTTAAATAAGAGAAAATGGCCAAATGACCCCCTAATCTATTAGTCAAATTCTCAACTACACACTTATATTTTATGGGGTTCCTATTACCCCTAGAAATTTTAAAAGTGGAATTTATTGCCCCTTAAAAGGTCATACCCAGATTTGTGGTGAGTGGTGTGTTGCACGCGCGGTCCCACATAACATATATGGTACTTTTTTTTTTATATAAAAATATTATTATTCTTTTTATTTATTCTATTTCCCTTCAATGTTTTTTCTTTTCTTTCCCATCCGGTTTCTTCTTTTCTTTTTCCTTTTTCTTTCCTTTTCTTCTATGAAAAATTTTCTGCCATTGATGATGAAATTCCAAGTTCTATTTGTAACCTCAAAAAATTTAATTTGTTAATCTAAGTTTCCAATTTTTTTATATAACTATTTCAACATGCAATATTTGGACCTTTTTCAAAATTAATTTGTGAGTTTCATACCTTCGGATAATCATCGGCTTCAAAAACTTCAATATCTTGATTTGGAGAAATAATTTTATCACAGATATCCATCGCCAACCGAAAATTTGACGGAGCTGTAGATCTTATATATGCATATGAACTTATTTTTCCGGTAAAAAGAATAACATAGCTAATCTTGAATAACGGTATTTAATGGGTTTTCTCTAGTGAGAATATTGTCGGAGTTTGGGAAGATTAAAAAAAGAATATTTGAATGAAATCTGAATTTAATTGGTGAAATCCTTGAAGATTCAAACTTTCAAAGTCTTGAGCATATTTATTTGGCTTACAATAATCTAAAAAGAGAAATTTCATTTGGATTGTTCATGTTAAAGAATTTGTGTTGATATACTTGTATAGTATTCAAATTTTGAATCTGATTCGAACCTGGGTTTCTTCAATTTGTGTCTTGCTATAGTTTAAGTAGTAAAAGTTTAGTTGAAAAAGATACTAATTTTGACATCGATGGTTTGTTAGTTTTATTTGCTCAACTGGGTTTTCTTTATATTGTTCAATTTCATTTTCTGGTGCTTGAACTTATGAATACCTAGCTATGAGAAAGTGTTGATTTTTAATTTGATCTTGTGTTCTTCTATTTTTTGCAAAAAATCAATTTCTTTTGAGAAAAATAAGGAGATAGATCACTAGTAATAATTATTAATTGTGTGATCATTTCATACTTTTTTTACAGGCAACTTAAATTTGGTGGAGTGTTAGGCAACTTAAAGTCTGCTGGAGTGTTGAAGAAATAGAGAAAGAAGAGAAAGAAAGTAAAATGAAAAATATAAATAGAGTAAAAGTATATTGTAGCATAAATAAGATTAAAAGATCAGAAAATTAATATGAAAAAAGAAAAGTAAGAAAGTTTGCCTCTCACTCTCTTTGAGAAAGTGAATTTCACTTTCTCTGCCAACTCAGCATTAGGGAGCAAATAATTCTACTATAAAGTAGTTGAAGGGGATAATAGAACCCTCCTAAAGTATAAATGTGTAGTTGAGAATGCCAGTTTCTCTTTAAATAATATTGACCCATGCCTAATTTATGATTTTCTACAATGAATATATGATGAACCTATGAACCCATAAACTATGAATTTTGAGGAATTATTCATGACTTATGAGAATGATGTTTATGATGATAGAGTCATTTTAAATGAAAGTATAGATGTTGTTGTGATATTTTTTTTCTCACAAACAAATATGATGATGACTGTGAAAGGTATTTCTTACATATGGTTTCATAATGGTGAAATGTTTTCTCACATATGTTGAATTGAAATATAAGGAGCTATTATAGTTTTTGATGTTAACGATGTGGATTGGTATTGATCATTGCTTTTACGATGTTATAATAATGTTTTACTTTTATCTATTAGGTTGGGATTTAGACTTTGTACCAAGAAGGCTTTGAGGTGGAGGCTCAAATAGGGTAGTCTCTAGTAGAGACCTCTAGCTCAAGACTACATGCCCCCGTAGGATTGTCTGAAATGACCTAGGTAGTGGATCCTCTTTCAAAAAAGATGATATGTAAAAAATATACCTTGGCAAGTAGACTCCCTTTCTTTGAGTATGATAGATATACTAGATTTTATGATATAGCTCTCATAATCTTATGATCATTTAAACCTCATATCCTACAAATTAACTATGTTTATTCAATACTTTTCTTATATCTCTTATTTTAATGTATTGGGCATATTTCATGATTTACATGTCACTGTTTCTTTAAGCTTTTAAATGTTCAAATATGGTTCATGTCATACATGTTTTAAGATATTCATTTTACCATCTCTATTTTATGCATATTTCCATATACTTAATACATTCCCTTTACTAATGCAAACTTGTGCCTACATTGTCTCATCATTGTCGGTTCCAAAGCTATTTCCTCTCATTCTCAAAACTAGTTGATCTCATTAATGATTCGAAGATCAAGAGTTTGTGAATCTTCATATTCCAAGAAGTATCACACTATTACTACTTTCTTTACTTGCATTTCTTGACTTTGTGTGTGATGTATGAGTTATGTCCCAATCACTTTCTTTTAAATGTTCAAATGACTTATTGCTACTTATGTTACAGTTTCGCAATGTCAAAAACTCTTTCATGATATAAGACTGTGATTTGGAATTCTTTATTCTATTATATTTTATGATATATGCTAATGGCTTGTGTAGGGCCACTCGGGGTTCTATACGCCATGTTACACCTAGGGTAATACTTTGGTTCTTGATAAACTTGGTATCAGGGCAACGTTTAGAAAGGTTCTGGGATGTCTCATAAGCCATGTCGAGTAAAGTCTTGTTCATAAGTTTGAAGAGCACCACATTTATGAATGAGAAGCTATAAGACATTTAGGAATTTCCACTTCTTTCATCATTCTAAATTCGTATAATAGAGTTTAACTCTATAGGTCTCTCTCTTAATTCTTATCCGACATTTAGGAATTTCCACATTTATGAAGAGCACGTATTAGGAAGAATGCTATTGAGAATATGGAACGAGAAGCTTCTCAAGTTTTGGCCGACCCTTTGGCCGAACAAGTGACTAATGCAGAGTTTAAAGCTGCTTGTAAAGTGTTGGATCAAGCCTTGACAACTCAAGCCAATAGGGAGGGTGTGGTCTCTGTGAACCCAAATGTGGGTACGTCGGTAAGTAGAGTGAGGGACTTCACTATTATAAATCCCCCAGATTTTCATGGTGCCATGGTTTAAGAATATTCTCAAGAGTTCATCAATAACGAATAATGGTTTTGATGATCAAGGGAGTGAATCCAGTGGAAAAGGTGGAATTTTCTGCTTATAAACTTAAGGGTGTTTTTCAAGTTTGGTTGAACCAATGGAAGGAATATAAGGTGGTTGATGTGGGTCCTCTTGATTGAGAGAAGTTTAAGGTTGCTTTCTTTGATAGTTTATTTGCCTTTGAGATGGGGGAGGCAAAGGTGCTTGAATTAATTAACCTTTGTCAATGTAATATGTGTGTAAAGGAATATGCTTTGAAGTTCACAACATTGTCTATATATTCTTCTACTATGGTTATCTATCGTAGGGCTAAGATGAACAGGTTTGTTTCAAGAGTTTCCAAAATGGTTGTTAAGGAATGTT
Organism: Solanum bulbocastanum; assembly: GCA_037074985.1. Taxonomy (NCBI): domain Eukaryota; kingdom Viridiplantae; phylum Streptophyta; class Magnoliopsida; order Solanales; family Solanaceae; genus Solanum; species Solanum bulbocastanum. Next base: position 26,311,154 of record CM073604.1, on the reverse strand, counting down.
ATACCACCATTCTCATGATTAAGAAAATGGAAATTTCTCATCTAATGATTCATGCTCAAAACATTGAAGAGGAAAAGCTTTAGGAAATGTCTAGGGAGGTAAATAGGGCAACGAATGGTGATGCTAGTTTCTCACATTGAAGGTCCAATTGGTATGGTTGTTCAACGTTCTGATAAAGGTTTTCCGGTCAAGGTTCCTCCAATGCTATGACTCCAAATTTCAAAAAATAAAGACTGTATAAACCTAGGCCTCAAGGAGGAAATGGTTGTGAAAATGGTTCTTTAGTTCTTGTATGACGAAAGTGTTGCAAGAGACATCCGAGAAAATAATTGATGGGTACGAACAGTTTTTTTGGTTGTGGAAAATGTGGTCACCTCTTGAGAGACTATCCTTCTTGAATTGACAAGGGAAAGGATGGTAGGCGAGCTCCAACTAGTTGTTTGGGTTTTGGTGCTTCAAATAACAACCGATTCTATGCACTTCAAACTCGGCATAATCAAGAGGGTTCTCTCGATGTTGTTAGTGTTATGTTGAAAGTCTTTCATCTTGATGTTTATGCTTTTCTTGATCCTGGTGCTACCTTATCTTTCGTAATGCCAGATGTGTCTATGAGGCTTAAAGTTCCTCTGGATGTGTTGTTAGACCCTTTTTATATCTCTACAGCTATCAGTGAATCTATTTTGGCTAAGAGAGTACAAAAATTGTCCCATCTCCTTATCCCATAGAGTTACTCATGTTCATCTTGTAGAGCTTTATATGTTAGATTATGATTTATTCTTGGGATAGATTGGCTCCATTATTGTTATGCTTCTATTGATTGTAGAACCTGAGTAATGAAGCTTTTGTTTCCAAATATGCCCCATCCTAGAGTGGAAATGGGGAAATTATATACTTAAGTGTTAGTTTGTTTCTTGTCATAAAGCTAGAAAAATGATTTCTAAGGTTGCATGTATCATCATGTTCGGGTTAGATATAGGGATTCCAAAACCCCTACTCTGAGTAAGACCCCATTGTGAATGACTTTCTAGAAGTGTTTCCTGATGATTTACTTGGTGTTTCTCCCGAAAGAAAAATAGACTTCGATATTGACCTTCTTCTAGATACGCAACCTATCTCTATACCTCCTTACTGCATGGCCCTGGCGGAACTTAAGTAAGTGAAAGAACTATTGAAATATTCGTTGGTTAAGGGTTTTATCCAATCGAGTTTCTTTCCATGGGGTGTTCCAAGTTTGTTTGTTTATAAGAACTATGGTCCACTTCGCATGTGCATTGAATACTAACCATTTAACAAGATTACCATTAACAATAAGTATCATCTTTCAAGGATAGATGATTTGTGTGATCAACTCCAAGGTGTGAGTTACTTCTCTAATGTTGACCTTCGGTCGGAGTATTACCAATTGAGGGTGAAGGAAGATGACATTCTAAAGATGACTTTCCAAACTAGTTATGGTCATTATGAGTTCTTAGTGATATCATTTGGTTTGACTAACTCTCCACCAATATTTATGGACTTGTTGAATAGTGTATTTAGAAAATATAATGATATGTTTGCGATTGTGCTTATTTATGGTATTTTGACTTTACTAAAGGAGTGAGGATGAATATGCCGATCATTTGAGGATTGTGTATCAAGTACTACTAGACCAACAAATTTTTGCAAAATTTAGTAAATGTAAGTTTTGGTTGAGATCTATGGCTTTTATTAGTCATATTGTTTCTGGTAAGGGTATTAACGTAGATCCAAGAAGACGGATGTGTTAAAATTTGACCTAGACCTCTATCCCCTACGGATATCAGAAGCTTTAGGGTTTGCTTGTTATTAAGAAGGTTTGCCAAAGAATTTTACTTGATTGAATCTCCATTGACCATATTGACCCAAAATTAAGTTATGCTCTAATCGAGAGAAGCATGTAAAAAGAGTTTCCAAGAATCGAATGATAGACTTACCTCTGCTTCGTTGTTGACTTTACCGAATGGGTTTGTTGTTTATTGAGATGCTACAAGGATTGGATCAGGGTGTACTCATATGAAAAAAGGGAAGGTTAATACATACACTTCAAGTCAACATAAAATTCAGGAAATAACTATCCTACCCATGATTTGGAACTAATGGTTGTGGTTTTTGCCCTAATAATTTTGAGGCATTATTCGTATGGTGTCCATGTTGATATCTTTACCGACCACAAAAGTTTACAATGTGTGTACAAGTGAAAGGATCTAAATCTTCACCAAAGAAGGTGGCTTGAGTTGTTAATGGATTACGACATAAGTGTCCTCTATCACCCTGTGAAGGTAAATGTGGTGGCGGATTGTCTTGGTCGATTAACAATGAGTAGTGTTGATTATATTGGGTTATATAAGAAGGAATTGGTTCGTAATGTTCCTACATAGGCCCGATTGGGTGCTCGGTCGGTTGATTCCAATGAAGGTGGTGTTATTGTTCGTAATGGTGTAAGATTATCCTTTGTATCAAATGTGAAAGCCAAGTAAGGTTTTAATCCTATTTATGTTGAGTTAAAATAAAAAGTGCTTAAAAATTCTGTTGAGTCTTTCTCCCAAGGAGGAGATGGTATGCTTTGATATAAAGGTCATTTGTGTGTTCCCGATTTTGATGACTTGAGAGAAAAAATCTTATCAAAAGTCCATTGTTCCCTATATTCCAATCACCTTGGAGCCATTAAGATGTACCGCAACTTACAACAGTATAGAATGGGATGAAGAAGGATATTGCAAAATTCGTGGGAAAGTGTCCTTATTGACAATAAGTTAAAGTTGAGAATCAAAAGCTGGGAGGTTTGTCCCGACATTAGTAATCTTACTTTGAAGTGGGAAGATTTGAATATGGACCTTATTGTTGGTTTACCCCACACTCGGTGACAATATGACTCGATTTGGGTTATTGTAGATTGTATGACGAAGTCAACACATTTCATTACCATCAAGGTTTCATATTCGGCAGAATACTATGGTAAGTTGTGTCTAAGAGAAATGTTTAGGTTGTATGGAGTTCCCCTATCCACTATCTCTGATCGTGGTACCCAATTTACTTCTTAATTTTGGAAGTCTTTCCAAAAATGTTTGGTACTCCTACTAAGTTAAGTACTGCCTTTGATCCTCAAACATTGGAAGATATGTTTAGAGCTAGTGTATTGACTTCTAGGGTAATTGGGATTATAATTTGACTTTGATTGAGTTTGTTTATAATACTAGCTATCATTCAAGTATTGGTATTGCTCCATTTGAGGATCTTTATGGTAGGAGGTGTAGATGTGCTATAGGGTGGTTTGAGGTTGGTGAGATTACTTTGATAGGTCTATAATTGGTATATTAGTCAATGGAGAAAGTTTGGCTTATTAGAGAAAGGTTAAAAATGTCTCAAAGTCCACAAAAGTCTTATGACAATGTTAGAAGGAGAAATCAAGAATTTAGTGTTGATGATTGGGTCTACTTGAAAGTTTCAGCCATGAAAGGTGTGATGAGATTTGGGAAGAAAGAGAAGCTTAGTCTCTGTTATGTGGGCTCATATTATATTTGAGGCATAAGTTGGTTATGAGTTTGATTTACCTAGTGACTTAGTATCGGTACATTAGGTTTTCCATGTCTCTTTGTTAAAGAAATGTGTTGGTGATCTGACATCTATTGCACTATTGTAGAGTATTGGTATAAAGGAGAGTCTTTCTTGTAAAGATGTCGCAGATATGATTTTGGACCAGCAAGTTAAAAAGTTGTGAAATAAGAAAGTTGTTTCTACTTGGGAGGACGAGGCCTATATGGTGTCTCGTTTTCCCCATCTCTTTCCCTCTGATCTTTCTCTTGCTTAAACTATTTAGTTCCTCACGGTTCATTTTTTTGGTTTCATGTATCTTAGTTATCCTCATGTTCCCCATGCATGCATGCTGTTGAAAATTTCACTTGAGAAAATAAGTTAGGTTGATTGATTTCTTCATGATTATGTACATTTGAGCATGATTTGCATGTATGCCTTATGAAATGATGTTGTGAATATGTTTTAACTTATAATTGACGTTCATCCTTGGTTATGTGCATTTTGATGAAGTTGGATTCTTGTTAGGCTGTTAGATCTTTTCCCATACCCTTTTTAAGTTGCCTTGATTTCCATTCGAGGACCAATGTTCCCAAAGGGAGATAATGTAACACTTTGGATTCCAAAAGGGAAAGGTTGCATTAAATTACCGCACTGGGCTCAGGTCTAGAAGACCAGTTTGCGGTTCGTAAGTCTTTCTATGTGTAGTAGACCAGTCTTGTAGAAAGGCACAAAAATTATTTTAAAACTCAAGTCCCAAAACCTTTTCTACGGTTTACTAGAACGGTTCGTAAAAGAATCTATGAGTCATAGTTAGGTCTTGTAGGTAGGTCCAGACATAGTGATATTTTGAGATGAGTTCTACAGTTAGGGTCTATAGGCCGTAGGAAGTCATATGGTTCGTAGAAAGGTCTTGTTTAAAGTTAAGTGATTTCATGGTCCCAGTACTTGGTCTACGATTAAATTGTACAAACCATAGAAAGTTGTATGGTCTGTAGGTTAGAACTATAGATGGAGTCCTACAATTATTTTAAAGGGGCTTTTAGGTATTTTCCTAATTGTTTTAAACCACTACTATGTCGTTTTGTCTTCTTCCGTAAGCCCTATATAAAGCTTTTAAGTCTTAAAACTACCTACTTCAACCCCATTCTCCTAATTACCCAAAACCTAACCAAATTGACTGCCCTAATTTCCTCTCAAAATAAAGAAGAAGAAGAAGCTGGGATCAATTCAAATCTCCAATTCACCATTCTTTGTGGGCTTTGAGTAGCAAGGTATGTGGGTATTCACCCATGGAGTCCATACCTCCATGGGATCTCCAAGGTTTCCAATTCCTCAATCAAAAATCCAATTGATCAAATTACGGTTTCATTTAGTTATTTATGGGTTTCATTCAATTATGATTTATTACTACTAATTAAGCCTTAAAATGAATGAATCAATGTTAGTACATGTCATTTAGTTGAAATTATATTCACCCATGCCTAATTTTTTATTTTCAACTATAAATTTATGATCAATCAATGAACTATGAATTTTGAGGAATTATGCATGACTTATGAAAATGATGTTTATGATGATAGAGTGCTTTTAAATGAAAGTATCAATGTTATAATGAAAGGTTATCTCAAAAACAAATATGATCATGATTGTGTCAGGTATTTCTCATATGGATTAACATTAGTGAAAGGTTTTCTTGCCTATATTGAATTGCAATTTAAGGTGCTATTCTATATTTTAATGTAAAAGATGTGGTTTCATATTGTTCATTGCCTTTTCTATGTTACAATGATATTTGAATTTGATCTATTCTGTTGGGATTCAGACTTAGCATCGAGAGGGCTTTGAGGCGGAGGCTCAAATAGGATAGTCTTTAGTAGCAATGCCAAGTCCCAAACTACGTGCCCCAGTAGGATTTTCTTAAATGACCTAGCTAGTGGATTCACACTATCTAATTATGATATGTACTAATTCAACCATCGAAAGTAGATTTCCCTTATTTCGGTATGAGGGATATACCAAATTCCATGATATAGCTGTTATGGTCTTATTGTCTGTTAAAGCTCATGCCCCACAAATTAACTATGTTTCTTCAAAGTTTTTCTTATATCTCTTATTTCAATGCAATGACCATATTTCATGATTTACATGTCATTGTTTCCTTAAGGTTTTAAATTTTTAAATATTTATCACATCTTATATGTTTTAAGCCTTTCATGCTACCATGTGTATTTTATGCATATAGCCCAATACTTAGTACATTCCATGTACTAATGCATACTGATGCCTACATTATCTCATTATTGTAGGGTCCAACACTCCTACCTCTCACTCTCGCAGCTATTTTATCTCATTGACAATTCGAAGATCATGAGTTGGTGAGTTCTCATGTTCCAAGGACCGTGAGACTATTATTGCTTTCTTTTTATTAAGTTTCCAAACATTGTATGTGATGTATGGGTTACATCTCAATCACCATCTTTTAAATGTTTAGATGGATTATTAATACTTGTGTTAGATTTCAACCATGCCAAAACTCTTTCATGATATAAGACTATGCTTTTCAATTCTTTATTGATATTATCTTGTATGATGTATGCAAAGTGGCTTGTGTAGGGCTTATTAGGGTTCTATACGACATGTTACACCTAGGGTATACTTTGGGTTATGACAAATTGAACTTTAAAATCATACATGAAAGTGGTTCAAGATGAATGGCTAATGAGTGAAAGCATACTTTGGAAGGTAAAGGTAGTGGAAACATGGGCCCTTGGTAAAATTTGAGTAATTAAGGATCCTGCATTGTGTCGCGACCTTAAATCAGGTAGTACATGTGAGGCAACTATGAGGCTATTTTTTCAAGTCTGAGTAACCAAAGAACCTGAATCATGACATGATGTTCAATCAAGTGTTGCTTGGGAGGCAACCATAGATTAATTTAGTCTTTCAGTTTGCTTTTGGAGAAGACTGATGATTGTTAAGTGGCAAGGAATCCTATAAGATATTGGAAGCATGCTCTAAAAATTTCATGGTAAGTTAGTATCAATGAGTAGGGTTTATGGATCATGGTTCACTCTACAGCTAGTGGTCTCCACTCGTAGAACTTGGAGAAAACGGCAAGTTACATGAGTTTTTCTACGAGTGCCACTTACAAGTCGTAGTCTATCCTACGGTTCGTACGTGTTACCCATATAAATCAGGAGAATGAACCAAATTTCAGGTTTAGATCTATGAATACTCTTTACAAGTCGTTAAAAGTACCACGACCTATAAACGATGTTAATAGATCCAAGGCATGTTTTTCATAAATTAATACCCAAGTAGTCAATATATGAAGCCTTTCCATGACTCATAAATGTTTACAAATCATATATTGTCTTCATGAATTTGAGAACTTATATAGAACCCAATAGTAACCGTGATGACTTTTATGTCTAAAAATCAGTCTCATATCTAAACTCCACCAATAATTCCTCACACACTATACCAATTTAAACCGTTACTCTTTCCTTATGTGTTGGAGATTTTGAAATCATTTTAGGTTTTTTGTTCAATAAAGTATGTCCGCAATGATTGTTTTTCTATTTTTGATTAATATATATTTAATTTCATCAATGAGAGCTTCATGAAATAAAGGACAAAAGAAAGAAAAAGAAAAGAGAGATTCGGTGAAGCTGATGATCACCTAAGTCCCTTCGACGAATCACTAAGTGACCAGCGTTTCCAAAAAATATCAGAAATCAAACCTTAAGGAATCAGGCCAGGTCGCTGATCAAAAATCCATTTGGTGAGTAGCCAAATCTACTTAGCGGACTCCATCAAGATCGTCGAAAGTCACAACAACTTGAAGGCCAAAACTAACCGTTAAAGGTTGATTTGGAGATGGAATGAGACTTTAGGCGCATCTCCAATCAAGTCTGCTACCACATCTTAACTCATAGAATTGGAAAAAAGGAGTTTTTGTGAAGTTTCTAGAAATGTATAAATAGTCCTTTTTGGAGTGAGGAAATAAGTTTTGCACTTTGTGAATATTATTTATACTAAACAACCTTCTTACTTGGGGAGAATAACTTGTACTTGAAGATTTTAGGGTTGGAAGAATTTGATGATTACATTCTCATTATCTTTTTAATCATTTAGCTAAAATGAATGATCAATTTGGTACTTCATTTTACCTTTAGTAAGAATAGGTAAACGCATAGTCTTAGGGGTGTGAAATTTTAATGGATGCTTAATTTGCATATGTGTGTTGTTTAATCGTTTGATATAATGTTGGTTTGATAGATGTTCAACTATCTCTTCAATAATTACCTTATAATTGTTGGTTGCAAACTATTCTTTAACTTAGATCTCTAGTATTACTGTGAGAGATCTCTAGAGTGGAATCGATAGATGAAGATTACTTTATTTGATTCATTTGTTAGCCTTAGCTTGATAAAGTTTGGCTGAATTAAGGTTTTGGATTGATTTATGTTGTTTTACATGATGGTGTTTGATAGAACCCACAAGAGATATGTTGGTTCAAAGTTAAATAGTTATCATTATCCCAAATCTGGCCTACCCATGGACAACAACCTGATTTTAGCAATTCATAATACACATTTAGTGAAATTGGCATCTATCTAAGCACACTCCTAATATTCTTCTATTATTTGTGAAAGCCCCTTGCATTAACATTGTTTCCAATACTTGTAAATATTTGTTTAAATGAATTTGAATTTTTACTAACCCCCCCCCCCCCCCCCACAACCACCAATTTTCATTCATGCATAAATTGGATAGACATACAAGATTCTAGTGCCTAAGATTACATCATACAGTGAATTCTTTTTATACATTTCCTATGGGAACAACCCCAATTCTTCATTAAGTTAAATACTGAGAACAATCATCTATACATCAATATGTAAGGTGAATAGTTGAAAATTATAACAAATGGGTCCATTTTTGGGGAATGGTGTATAGAAATTTCCATAAATGAAGTGTTTTATTAAACTAGTCTTTATTTGTCATGTACTTTTACTTTGTTTGCTATTTTACTGAACTTGTAGGAAATAATATGAGTTCTCAAGGGAGAGATGCTTCTAGCAATGATGGAATATGGTTGATGATGTTCAATTTTGAGATGCGGATTGTGCTAATGCCATTCATTTGCCACCAACTATGCAGAACACGGTCTTTCATGTCACTAGTACCATGCTACACGTGCTTCAAATAAAGGGAATCTTTGGAGGATTTACTCATGTGGATCCACATGATCATATTAAGAATTTTATTTTTGTGTGTGTGATAACGCTCAAATACACCTCATCCAATTCTATGTGTAGGCGATCGCAATCTAGTATAAACCTAACAAAGAGTAGGTGTCGAACCCACGGGAGTGATACACAATGGAATTCAATTAAGAAGTAAAGGTTGTGCTCTAGTCATTTGTATAAGTAAACATTATCGAAACAAAGTAAAGTAAATCAAACAGGTTTCACAACAAGTGTCAGATGGGGCAATTTGGTTTGTCAAGTAACAACTACAACAATTATGACACAAGGGGAGTAATCAAGTAGAGAAGGATTCTTAGGGATGTGATCGAATAACAACTGATTTCACTATATGGGTGATTATAATTTACTAAAAATTGTTGCATCTTAGTGGGTAGGAAAGACTATAGATGCAAAAGCTTTCTCTCAAACAACTATTACGATTCAAGCAAGTTCTCTCGAACCTCAACAAGCATAACAACAAAAATAGCCCAATACCTCAATTAATCTACTCAATCAAACTAGATTGGTAGGATCCAGTTTAAATCCACTCTCTCGATCTGAATCAACGATAACCCAATCACTATAATCATCAATCGATAGTCTTCATTATAGGACCTCTTTCTCAAGCAAGCCGATAACACTAAGCTAGAATTGCATTTGCAACTACAATTCATGGGTTAATACACAACTATCAATCAAACCCATTTCAAACGAGCATTTAAATCAGTAAACAACAATACCCATAAGCTAATCAGAACAATTAATCACATGATCACACCCCCAAGAATGGGGATTTTAGCCACACATTAATAAAAGCAAAAAAATATTACCAATTATGTTGTCCATGAACTGGGTAATGATTTCCAAGTCTTTACAATGCTTCAAATAAACTAAAATTCAAAACTCACTTGAAATCGCTACTCAAAAACTTTAAAACTAGTGTTGCGGATCAAGAACTCAAAGTAAAACTCTCAAAAAACATCTTTAGAATCTGGGAATTTTATAATTCTCCCCACATTGTAAAAACACTATGAAATTTTACATTTATACTCTTCATAATTTGCAACTTGTGGACTGATCGGCGGAGTGAGTCTAGCATCACCCACTAGGGCGGCGATGTGCCAAATGTCACTCTCCATCGCCGTCTTTACTTGCCTCTTCAACCTCAAGCCTCTATAACTTTAGGCTATCAGGAGCTGAGTCCCCGAACCATTCGGTGATCCATCGACTATCCATTTCCATTGCCAAGTTGACTTTTCCCGAGGGCTGGCACTTTGTAACCTTTGGTGAGCTGAAGAGCCACTCGGCAGTTTGTCGAGTGGTCTTGGCGATCACCAGGATTTCCTTTCATCAACTTCTTCAACTTTTTCTCCCCTTTTTGCCCGATAATGTCCTTTCCTTGATCCTTTCCCTTAATTGCTACAAATCAACATCTTAACATCTATATAAAGCATAAATTAGGCATTGAGGACAATTAAACTATGAAAATAAAGCTCTAACTGATTCAAAAGCTTAGACTCATCCGTGTGGTCCTTTACTTTCAATAACACAAATGAAGAGACAACTCCTTAGAGTCTATTTCCTTTCTCTTTAATGAGAGAAGCTACCACTTAGCTGGGAGAATCAACCGAAGACTTTATTACTTTATGGGATAAATTGATGGAAGCTTTTCCTGATAGGTTCTTCCCACCATATCGAATGGAACAACTTTGGGATGAGATTATAAACTATCCTAACATTTATGGAAAATATCTTCCTAAGTTTTGGCTACATTTTCAGAAAAAAAAAACATCTCCAACGTCCTACTCATGACCTTCTCGACAACGTATTCTTGTTAGTCTTCTATATATCACTTGAACAAATCGACAAGTCTATGAAAGATAATCTTTCTGGTGGGGTGATAATGCGTCAGTCCTTTAAAGTTTCCTCCACTTTGCTTGATAGGAAGACAAAAAAAAATGATCTTGACATATAGAGAGGACAAAGTGGTAATGAGAGCTCCTTCCTACTTGTCTATTTCCAAAGAACGGAGGTTGAAGGATCAAGAAAGGGATGAAACTATTGCTAAACTGATGACACAAATAGACCTCTTGACTAATCATATGATTGGTGGACATTCCAAAAGTGTGAACGCAATGGGCTTGAGTGGAGATAAATATAGTAATAACGAGATGTTTGATTCCTTTTACAATGAGGAGGTGCAATTTTTATTAAACCAAGTAAGGGTTTTTTTGTGCTACGTACTCGAAGCAAGACTGGAATTAAGGTTTGAACAAAAGATATAGATAGAAGTTTTAAAGACCATGAAAGGGAACGTTGTGATCAAAGTAGTTGAAGTGATTTTTAAAATTATAGATATCATTATGTATCTCCTCATGATAGAACAAAACCAAAGGAGACAAATGCCGATCCCGAGAGCTTTAGAACAGAAGATACGCTTCCTCATATTCTATTTGAAGTTAATAGTTTGATAAAGTTCTCAATGAGATGAATATTGATTTCTCCTCATTGGCTTGTCACTTCGAATGCGGTCTACATCAAACAACTTGAAGCTCAAATGAGGTAGATTTTAGCCCATTTAAATCCAAGGGCGATAGATGGACTCTTAGTTGATACCGTGGTTTTGTAAATTGGTTTTCCAAACCCAACCATAATGAGACTTTTTTTGGTGGAAATATTAGTGAAGAGATCAATTAGAGTCCTTTACAATATCTTCGTGAAGGTTGAGCATTAAGGTGCGGCAACACCTTGCCGGTGATTGTTGCTGATTTATTAGAATTTCGAGTTGACACAGTAGTTATTATTTTGAAGACATTTATTAAAGTTGTGGTGTGGACTATTGCTTATAATATATGAATCCCTCCAAGCATATTGATGTTTGTGTAATCAAGGACACAACTTCCGATGCAAGTGTCTACGATCGTGCAATAGTATAATAACCCAACTAAGGGTTGGGATCGTTCCCAAAAAAGTGATTGTGAGAATTAATGAAAACATAAAACTTAGTTCTAACTAGTCATAGCTAAATACATTAATGATTAAAAACATAATAAATTAAAGGGGGACACAAGAGTGTCAATTAACAATGGTGTTGTCAATAGTAATTAAAAACAACAAAATTAAAAAAGAAATCTAAGTAATGAGAGGGGATTCTTGGGGTGTGATAGGAATAGGGGATAGATTAAATCATTGGGTATATGCTTTTGATAGTAAATTCATTGAGTATTTGTGACTAGGCTAAACTTTTAAGGGAATAAGATCTCTTACAAGCAATTTACCCCGTTTCAGGCGGGTTCCTCTCGGACACCCACTTGCCCCACGAAGAACAACCTCCGCCTTAACCCACTCACTCTCTCAAGCTGAGTGTGTGGATATGAAACTAGGGTTCACTCTCTCGAGCTGAACCTCATATTGACCTAATCGCACTGGCCATCAATTTAGTGGTCTTAGTATTACGACCTCTCTCTCGAGCAAGCCAAAAACACATATATGAGACAATAGTTGCAATGACAACCTCATTAAGTTCATTCACAACCACTAAACGAAATCACATTTAAACTATGAATAGACTATCAGCAAGCAAGACCCAACAACTAATCTAACCCATATTCACAAAATCACACCCCAAGAATTGGGGTTTTTAGCCACACATCGAGAGATAGAAATTTATCCCTAAATGAGCTTGCATTGAAATGGGTATGAAGATTTAAGTCTTGTTACAGGTCAAGAATGAAGAATCCAAGAGACCCAAGTTCAAATACTTGGAGATGATACCCTCTCCTTCTTCAAGTTTTCAAAACCCTCTCAAATTCATAGCAAAAGTATCAAAAAGTACTATTCTATATGAAAATTATAATAATTGTTTGACTACTAAAACTACAAATCTTACTAGTATTTATAGTTTTCACAGATTTGTGCTGGAGAGGATCATTCGGCATCATTAGTCGGAGTCGCCGATCAACTCGGTGATTCGCCTTTTGGTGTAGTTCATCACTATCTTGCACCATCCTTCAGTATCGTCATGCTCTGGGTCATTCAGCGATATAGTACTTCTTTATGGAACTTCTTGGTGATATGCCGACTGTTCCCCTTTTCCGCGGACTTGATCCTTTCTTTCAGGGCTCAGCACACTAGAACAAAACGCGAAGTAAGACCTTTTGGAGACTCGCCAAGTGGACTAGACTATCCCCAAGCCTTCATTTCTTCGTTCTTTTCAGCCCTTTCATTCCTTTTTGCGACGTAGTGTCCATGCTTTCCTTCGAACTTCAAATACCTGAAACTTAAGGGTTTTCATCAGATATTGAGATAAAACAAGCATTTGAGGACACAATTCCTATTCAAATATAGCCCTAAATGAGTCCAATTTCTGGACTCATAAATATCCCCAACTTATAATTTTGCTTGTCCTCAAGCAAACTCAAGTTCAGCCGTTCAAAAAGGGTCTTGAATAGTGCTACACATAACTCAATCATGAATGCACACAACAAGATTCAATTTACTTATGCAAAGATCAATTGTGTACTCAAAGATTCAAGTTGTGACTCACCAATATCAAAAAGCCTCATGCTCACAATACTTGCTCCAAATGCATATTCAATCTCAACCAAAGTGTTCAAATGCCCTCACACAAGGAATGATTCCATATTCATACAATGGTTTACAATTTAAAGCTTTGGAATTAGATGCAACGCTCACACTCACAAAGAAGAACACAATGCATGCTTTCACCCATAGGTTTGCCCGTATTCTCCAATAAACATTTGTTTCAGCTCACTCAAGATCAAAAAGGTCTTTTCAAGGCTTGTAATAAGGCTAAGTGCAAATGTATGGTCATTCAGGCTCAGTGAATTTTATCCTCATGAAATGTGGTGCTCACAACACTTCCTTCCCTTTTCCTTCATCAATTTTTTTAGTGCTCATAAGTCATCCTATTATTCACTTTCCCATAGTGTGTTGGAAAGCCCTGTTCTTTTGCACTTTATTCTGCAACCTTCTTTTTCATTTTTTCTTTTCTTTTTATCTTTATTTTTTTTATATGGAGGGGTTCCATTTTTCTCAATACCATAGGTTAACGGAGACTTTCCTTGCACTTCTTGACTTTCCCTTTTCTTCTCAGCACACCCTTAACATAGGCTTTTGGCCTAAGTTGGATATTCATTTAACCACAATTCAAGAGGATTATAGGTAGTGGATTAAGAAAAATCTAGATTTCATCAAGTATCTTCCAAAGAATGGTAAGATTCAAGGGGTGTTCAAAAGCGGTTCACACACTCACAAGGTAAGTCACAAAAGAGGTATATGTCAAATTGGCTCATACCCATAGAAGTTGCCTAAGATCATATCAAGAGATAGCATCACTTAGTTGACCGGACCAACGGGGCAAATTCTACGATCTATCATGCATAGTTCAAAGTAAGCTCATAAATCTAGTCATTGACACTGCAGTCAAACAAGACTTCACACTTTTGCTAGTGTGCAATGATCATCACAAGAGACATAATTTGATAACATGCTAGTCACAACGAGATACAAAGAGTTCACATATTGTCTATGCAACTTTATTTGGCCTCATCGTAGCAGTACATTCACGTTCTTTCAATTGTAAGCACTATTCAAGTCATCAATATTGATAAAAAATGAGACTTAAATTTTGCAACAGAACAACCGCATTCAACAAATGAGAGGTGGCAAAAATTTTTCGAACGAGTCAAAATCATTTCACAATTTAAAATAAAAGGAGCCACAAGCTCAAACATCCACAAAAAAGTGATATTAACACATTTTTAAACATAACAATCCAAATATATACAAAAAACACAAACAAAAATAGCACACAAAAGGTGTGGACCTTACCCCAACACTATTAAAAAGCATTTGTCCTCAGATGCAATGACAAAATATCCAAAATGGCAACTAAAGAAAGATAGAGAGGGAGGTAAAGAAGATATCCTGACTAAGTAGTTGCTCCATCTGTCTAGGCATCACTGCTCGCAGTATTGTCATTCTGCTTATGGTTCTCTTTTTATTTTCGCTCTGCTCCAGCTTCTGCAGCGATATTAGCCTCGATCGTATTGTCCAACTAGTGAGCTGCCACCAAGGCATGTATTGCATTGCTGAACCCTTCAGCCCATGAAGGAACATTAGGGTCGATGGGCATCCTCCTCCTCGAATTGGCTTTCTTGTTCTCACTCCTTGCAGCTCTTCTAAACTTTTCTTCTCTTATGTGTCTGCATGGCATGTTTCTTCTTGCAACTTTTGGTTTGGCCATGTCTGCAAAGTCTTGAGATAATGTTAGAACATATTTTCCAACCAAAGCAAAGACATTCAACTTCAAAATGACTATATAGTCCGTTTGGCATGCCGCTGATTACATTCGGCAAGCCACAAACAATATTCCGAAGGTCACAGTGCAGAAAGAGTTAGGGGTGCAGACAAAGGGTGAATAAGAAGACTTTCGGAAAGTCATCGAGTGATATTGGTGACCTCATACTTCTCGTCAAAAGTTACAGAAGCCACAACAAATAAAGCATGATAATAAAAGCGAGATAGGGTAATTAGGCGAACTGTGGAATAGTTCGGGGAGCTGTAGCATGCCTAGTTTCGACCCCACTTCTCAAAATCAGCCCCGCAACCCCCCAATAATGCAATTTAAGCAAAAAAAGCACAAATTCAATCGGGACCCATAACATACAAATACTACTCATCACTTATTAACTCCTCTCAATGCATTGGAAAATAAGATTTAACAGTTTAGGTAATAAAGGTGTGGTTATCCAAGAAAAATCGACACATAAGCAATAACACCGAATCAGGAAGGTTCAGCAGATTTTGACATGATCACGCATTTGCAAATGAGTACAATTTTGACAAGATAGTTATGGGGTTTAGGACACGAACCATTTTTGCTAACCAAATGGATATTGAGATGCTATGAACCACTGTAATCAGACTCATATCACAATTTGACAACTAATATTCTCTAAAACTGCAAGACATATAGAAACTAGAGTGCAGGTGTGAGTTTGGACAGTTAAAAAGTTAGAGAAAGAGAATGAAATTGAAACATTGAAACCTTTGGCTTGCAAAAACCGTCCTGTTTTCGCCCACTCGGGGACTTTAATCAAGCTCACCTACTCATTCAGTAGAACGTTGACCATTTAATTTCTTTGCTGAAATTTATAGGACCTCTAGTTAACGAGGGGTCCAAATGGCGATTTCTATCGTGATCACTAATATGGTCAGCGATTAGCCAATAATTTCCAAAGCTTGTTGAGTTTTACAGACTCCAATGTTGATGATGTCTTGAGTCAAATGTTGGAAAATGTCAAATTCGCCAACCCTTTTGGTGACTCGCCGACTGGATCTATTGCTCTCCAATCTGCACTTTTCATTCACTCTCCACACTTCCATCTGTAGAATCAACACACCATTATTTTATCAAAGCAAATGAAAGCAATAAATGGTTTTGGGTTACCTCCCAAACAACACCTTATTCAACGTCGTGGCATGACACAAGTCTACCTTCAAACCTCATTCTTAGGGCAAGCCATAGTATTACTAGGCAAACTCCCTTGCTGTCTCGGATTAAGATGAGTCGAGATGTGACCCATCTGGGTCTCTAATTACTTGATTGATATAAAATGGGAGGTGATGGTCTGGCTAAGGGTAGAAGCATCTTCTTTCATGCCTTTCAACATTTTATCTAATCCTTTAACTTTGTTAAGGATACGTGAGAACATATCCTCAGACCTACCACCTTCTGAATCCTTAGGCTTCTGACGCTCATGGGGAGGCACATATCTATCTTTCTCCCCATCTTTCCAGTTTGGATTTTGGTCCCTCCATTCACGATCTCTATCTTTCCAGCCTTCTTCTTTAACCCAGCCTTGGTTATCACCCTACCTTGGGTAGTTTAAACGATTGCCCCTGCCTTGATTTTCTAGAAAATTTATCTCCTCATTATATAAGGCTTCAAATTTCATCTCTTCAGGATTTTAACACCCGACCCCCACATCATTGACACTATGAGCACCAGCCCCCATGACATTTTTGGATAGAATTTCAACTTGTGGCATGATTTTTGCCATGTTTTGGTCTTTCTTGTTGTCTTTGTCAATCTGCTCCTTAGATAACTTGAATGTGAGAGGGGATACTTAATCCTCACGAGTGTACCACGCTCTGTTGTTGGTTGTCATGCCATCTAAAAGTTAGCTTGCTACTGCATATGGATGTTGCATTAAGCCTCCAGGCGATAGTTGGTCAACGACACCTTTGTTTACCGAATCCAAACTCTTGTAAAAGTATTGAAGTAGCCTGTTCTCTAGAAAACCGTGGGTTGGGCATCGTAGTGGCAACTTTTTGAACCTTAGGTAAGTTTCGTGCAGAGGCTCTCCTTCTAGACGTTTAAAGCTTTGGATGTTATCTTCCAATGAAATTATCTTCGAGGAAGGGAAAAATCATACTTGAAATGCAGATACCAACTCCTCCTAAGTGATGGACTCACGTGGTAGCTCGGCTAGCCATTTGCACGCCATTCCCATCAACAATAAAGGGAATAGCCTCAATCGGACCAACTCCTGAGAGATGTTTTTGAACGAGAATGGTCCAGACATATCAACAAAGTTTCAAAGATGCTTGTGAGGATCCTCGTGAGCCAGTCCACTGAAATGTCCCTTTAGTTGCAAGAGTTGCAGCATGGTGTCCGATATGTGGAACACTATGTTTCCCTCGGCTGGGAGTAAACGAATGGCTCAAACACCTCCCATGAGATGGTGGCCATTGATGTCGGGCTCTTGGAAATTGTTGAGATTTTTGATGTCGTCTTGGTGGCCTACCTGGCTACCGTTGCTACCATTAACACTCATGCTTTCTGAAATATTCAAACAGCAAACAAAACAAAACTAAAAATTAGGTAAGTAGACTACAACTAATAAGAACAAAAATTCTACTAATCTAAGAATTCTCAAATCACACCACTACCCGACAATGACACCATTTTGATGTTTGCGTAATCAAGGATACAACTTCCGATGCAAGTGTCTACGATTATGCAAGAGTAAAATAACCCAAACAAGGGTTGGGATCGTTACCAATGGAGCAGTTTTGAGAATTAATAGAAAAATAAAATTTATTTCTAACTTGTCATAGCTAAAGACGTTAACGATTAAAAACATGGTAAATTAAAGGGGGACACAAGAGTGTCAATTAACAATGGGATTTTGTCAATAGTAAGTAAAAACACCAAAATTAACAAAGATATCTAAGTAATGAAAGGGGATTCTTGGGATATGATAGGAATATTGGATAGACTAAATCATTGGGGTATATGCTTTTGATAGTAAATTCATTTAGTATTTGTGACTAGGCTAGACTTTAAAGGGGATAAGCTCTCTCTCAAGCAACTTATCCCATTTCGAGCGGGTTCCTCCTGGACACCCACTTGCCGCATGATGAACAACCTTCGCCTTAACCCACTCACTCTCTCGAGTTGAGTGTGTGGACATAGGACTAGGGTTCACTCTCTCCAGCTGAACCTCATGTCGACCCACTCGCACTGACCATCAATTTAGTGGTCTTGGTTTTACGACTTCTCTCTCGAGCAAGCCAAAAACATATATATGAGACTGTATTTGCAATTAGAACCTCATTAAGTTCATCCAAAACCGCTTAATGAAATCACATTTAAACTACAAATAGAATATTAAAGAGCAAGACCCAACAACTAGTCTAACCCATATTAGCAAAATTAGACCACAAGAATTGGGGGATTTAGCCACACATTAAGATATAGAAATTTATACCTAAATAAGCTTGCATTCAAATGTATATGAAGATTTATGTCTTGTTATAGACCAAGAATGAAGAATCCAAGAGACCCAAGTCCAAATCCTTGGCGATGAAACCCTTTTCTTATTCAATTTTTCAAAACACTCAAAAACTCAGAGCAAAAGTATCAAAAAGTACTATTCTATATGAAATTATAATAAATGTTCGACTACTAAAACTACAAATCTAACTTGTATTTATAGTTTTGACATATTTGTGCTGCTGCGGATCATTCAACTTCAATAGTCGGAGTCGTCGATTAACTCGATTATTTACCTTTTGGTGTAGTTCATCACCGGTCATTGGACGACATGGTACTGCTTCACGGAACTTCTGGGTGAACCAGCTTGATCTTTTCCTTCAGGGCTTAGCACACTGGAACAAAAGGCGAAGTAAGTCCTTTTGACTTGGCGATCCTCAGGCCTTCATTTCTTCGTTCATTTTAGCCTTTTTGTTCCTTTATGTGACGTAGTGTCCATGATTTCTTTTGAACTTCAAATACCTAAAACTTAAGGTTTTTCATCAGATATTGAGATAAAAGATGCATTTGAGGACACAATTTCTATTAAAATATAGCCCTAAATAAGTCCAATTTGTGGACTCATCACATATGCACCCAAAAAATTAAGTTGAATATTCATTGTAAGCCAAAAATCAAGCACCAAAGGAGGTTTAATCCTCCTATGCAAGAAATTGTGAAGAAAGAGATAATTAAATTGGTTGATGTAGGTGTCTTCTACCCTACTGCAAATAGCAAATGGGTCAGCCCCATACAATATGTGCTAACTAAAGGGGGAAATATAGTGGTCCTAAATGAGAAGAAAGAACTCATTCCAATGAATTCGGTAGCAGGTTTGAGGGTTCATCTGGATTATCAAAAACTTAATTCTTAGACTAAAAAAGATCATTTCTCTATGACTTTCAAAGGATCAAATATTGGACTGACTTGCTGGTAGAGGTTTGTAGTATTTCCTTTGTGGTTGTTCCAGGTACAATTAGATTTCAATTTTTCCAAAAGATCGAGACAAGACTCCCTTCTCATGTCCATATAGAAACTTTGCTTTTAAAAGGATGCCTTTTGGGTTGTGTAATGCTCCTGCAACTTTCAAATAGTGTGTTCTCTCTATTTTGATTTAGATGGTAGAGGAATCCATGAATGTGTTAATGGATGACTCTTAGGTTGTTGGTGATACGTTTGAAGCTTGTCTTTAGAATTTTAGTAAGGTCTTGAAGTGGCGTGTTAAAAAAAAAACTTGTGTTAAATTATGAAAAATGCCGCTTCATGGTGAATGAAGGAAGTGTCCTTCGGCATAAAATTTCTAGAAAGGGTATTCAAGTTGACCAAGATAAGGTAGAGGTAATTGCTAGATTTCCTCCTCCTATTTTGGTTAAAGGAGTCCAAAGTTTTCTATGACATGTGGGCGTCTGTAGTAATTTCATTAAAGAATTCTCTAAGGTTGCTTTTCCTCTTAGTATGATACTTGATAAGAAGAGTATTTGATAATGTTTGTTTGCAGGTTTTTTTCTTGTTTAAAGGAGAAACTTGATTCACCACTATCATTGCTGCACTAGTTTAGAGTCTTCTATTTAAGTTGATGTGTGATGCTAGTGGAGTGGCTCTTGGTGTAGTAGTTGGTCAAATGAAGGAGAATTTTTTCCATCTGGTGTATTATGCAAGTAAAATGCTGAATGTTGCTCAGAAAAACTATACAGTTGATGAACAAGAATTATTGGTTATGGTGTATGCATTTGAAATATTTTGGGATTTGGGTGCCAAAGTGATAGTTCATACGGATTATGCAGCGATTAGTTGTTTGATGGAAAACCTTGGTTGAAAAGATGGATCCTATTTCTTCAATAGTTTGATTTTTATGTCAAATATATAAAAGGTTTTGAGAATCAAGTGGCGGATAACTTATCTCGCCTTTAATCTAATGTGGTGGATTCTCGAGAAAGAGACATTGATGAATATTTTTGCGATTAATGTGTTATGGCTGTTTCAAATGATGTTTCACCTTGGTATGATGTTTGCTCGTATAGAAGCCATAAGAGACTTGTCATTTTTCCAACTTTCTAGGACTCAAACCAAAACTGCCATCTATAGACCGTAGGACTTTGTAGGGTTCGTACTTGGCCTCGCATAATTTGTATACATAAAGTTTTCTGCACTTTTCTTTCAAACTAAAATTTCAAAATTCCAAGATACTACAATATGTCCCCCTTGGGATTATAACAATCCAACATGAAGAAAAATCTCATCCAAATGCATGAAACAAAGGATTAATCAACCTTAGCCTAAAATATAAAATTTAAAACTGATTGCATGAATATGCATGCGTATGGACACATGAGAATAACTGAAACAGATGAATCCAAAAGAGTACACATGAGGAACTAATACCTCAAGTTTAAATTGAAACACAAGGAAAGAGATAAGAGTACTTGGACATTATATCAGCTTTGGTCTGCCAATTGATTCCTCCAAAGGACTTTTACTAAGGCAACTTATTTGTTTCCCAACTTCCAGACATGACAATCTAGAATATCAACCAGAATCTCTTCATAAGATATACTCTGTAAAATCAACACTCTCCAATGGCACAAAAAAGTAGGATCGTCAATACACTTTTTCAACAACAAATCATGAACCACTAATGCACCAATACCAATTCCCAAGGAAAATCCAACTTTTATAGCATCTTTCTAAAACACCTCCAAATCTGATGTAGGCCTACAAAATGGGGAATGAGCTTCCATTTATTTTCAAACCTCATCACACCCTTCATAGGTGATATTGTCATTTAAAATCAATCAACAACATTGAATTCAAGATCTCTTCTTCAAACATAGGCATAAGACTTTTGTCGATATTGAGCTGTATTAAACTTCTCCTTAATAAGTTGTACCTTATCCATAGAGTCATGAACTAACTCGGGCATCAATAAAGAGACTTCGCCAACTTCAACCAACCACTAGGAGATCTACAACTCCTACCATAGAGAGCCTTAAATGGAGCCAATTGAATAATTGAGTGATAACATTTATTATAAGAAAACTCAATGAAAGGAAAATGATCATCCCAATTACCTTTAAAGTCGATTTGTAATGACACTAATCTTCTTTCGATATCATAGCATCCTTGCATGTAATCTCCTTTTGGTCTTATAAATATGCCAATCTAAACAACCCCATACCTTACTATATTCTCTCTTTTCATACATAAAAAGGACAAATAGATCCGACCCATAACCTCTATTATTGAGTAAGTTACATAAATCAAAGCTAAATTGCTAGTATCAGACTAATTACCCACTCCAATCAATCTCTTTCGAGCATCAACCGAAGATCAAAAGTATAATACCCCGTAACTTAAAATACCATTTGCAGCTCGTAAACACCAATGCATAGATGTGATATTGAGGGTAGTATATCATTGAAAATGGTTAAGAATACCATGTAACCCTTAGATTTAGTCATTTGAAGGGCTAAACAAATGTTTTAGGGCAAACAGATAATTAAAGAAAAGATTCAAGTTTAAAGGTTCATTGTGGAGCAATACTACAAATGATCTCATTTCTCAGCTAATATTTAATGAGCATATCTCATAATATATAACGAGTTAGAGGGCCTACAACCTATCGAATTAAAGGTATTTGAGTCTAGTTTCTAGAAAAACAAACCGCTCGTTAAGACAAGACTGGAGGAAAAAGTTATGTTTATTCTACCACACACGTGTGCACTACCCAATCACTGCAGGACATGTGGCACTTTAGAGAAAGTCAGCAAAACTTGTTTTTATATTAGAAGTTTGGGATATACTTTCTCATATACTGAAGAACATGTAAGGACTTGTTTCAAACTATTTCTTCAAGTTTTTCTCATCTTCAATCCTCCAAAGCTTATGGTAAGTTGGTTTCTTCAAGAATCAAGTGTCTTCATCTCCATCTACGTATAGATATACTTAGCTAAATGTTTTCTTGAAGTAAAAAGGTATTGTTCTTGGAGAATAGGAAAGGGAAGGGGCTGATTTTCTTGGATATATAGGTATGACACTTCTTCTATCTTCTTAAATAGTATTCCAAGGATGTTTAAGTATAATTTGTGGGTAGGACACACGGGACGGTTATAGGAAGTCGTGAGTCCATGTTTTACCTATTGTAGTTGATGTTTCGGTGAGGAGGGAGTTTGTAGAAGGCTATGTTGGCTATTGTTTTGACCAAATGAGGGGTCAATAGTATTGTATTGGGGTAGTAAGATGGTTACAATAGAACGGAAGGCTAGGTATAGAGAACATGACTCTTATAGTTCTTGAATGTTTATCGCTCACCAAGTGTTTAATGAAATGCCTAAATTGCTAAGAATATGTTGTAGCTGGTTATATGAGGTTCTCTACCAACTTAAACAATGAGCTTATATAAGGATTTGACACTGTTAACAAAGAACCCGTGGGATGTTGATCGGAGGACATGAGTTTTACTTTTTATGTTAATTGTGGATGATTAAGGGGGCTGGTTCTTTATGGTAAAGGATTCAGGAGTAATACTGAACATGTAAATAAGTCATAAGCCTAATTGGAAAGTAGAGAATGAGAAAGGTGTGGTGATATACAATTCATCTATGGTAATTGTTGAGATTGTTGCTTGCGAACTATTATTGTGTTTTTGGCCTTATTATGACTCTTCAGTAGTTTTTTATACTTTCCTTTTACGGTTTTGTTATAGATAAAGTTGTCAGCAAAGGAGTTTGACGACATAAGATAGTAAGTCCCGAAGTAAGGTATGTAAAGCTAAAACCTCTTTTGCGCTTAAGGCATGACCTAAACTTGCAAGTTTTTTCAATAAATGTCACTAGAGATTCTATGTTAGTTCAAAGAAACTTATCCTCTTTTATAAACCCTCTCATGTTTAGTCCTAAACCTATTGATTTACAGTGCTCTTCAACGAAGCAATATGTTTCACACAACTAAATTTGTCTACAGTTGAAACTCTTAAAAGTTAGCGGTGTTCAGGTTGCATAAATTTAAAGAAAGCAGTCGGCCAAAGATTGTTCGTAGGTGTATAGGTCACAAGATATACGATTCTCAAGCTAAAGAAATTAATCACCAATTGTATCACGAGCTATGTGATTAATGAATTAATTATTATTAATAATTTCATACAGTTGAGATTATAGACTACTCTGCAGCGTCGTGTAGGTATTTTTAGGGCTACTACGTGTGACGCTACTCTGTGCACATAATTCAGATATAGTCAGCTGAAATTTCCCGTCGTGGATTCGCCTGACTGATACAGGTCTATGGCAGACCATACAGGAGCCTTGAGGGTGTATCTTGATAGAACTTGTTACCAGACTATGAGATTTCATGTGTGTTCATAATAGTGGGCTACAGAGGCTATATAGGTTTCACTAATCGCCGTCAGTAGGCCATCATGTGATTCCATGACAGTTAGTTTTACAAAGAGCAAAGAAGCGATATAATGAAGTAAAATTATCACTTAGGTAAATTATAGGGATTCTATATGTAAATGAATAAGCCATGAAATTTTAGAAGAGGACTCTTGATGTTGGTCACAATTCCAGTTACGGATTATGTCTCCTGTATACACATGCTCAGATTTGCCTATCTTGATATTTGATGCATTTTAGCATTCTTACACGTCTACTTGTTATTCAGTCTTCTTGACATAACTATACATGTTTTATATGTATTGACATCCGTTTTGTTGTGGCGATTCATTTGTATCACTATAGGCTCGGGTACTCGGGACAATAAGCATTTTCAGTAGACTAGAGACTTCCAGTTTAGTAGTTGGTAAGCTCTACCTCTAAATGGAGCTATCAGATATTTAGAGCCTATATTTTGTTATGTATGTACATATATCAAAATGGGTATGTCGGGGCCCTGTCCTAACTAGTTACCAGATTCTTAAATGCATACTCTTTTGAGGATTCTTAGACTTAGTTTTGTTTCCATTGTAAAGTAACTCAACGGGCCCTTTTGTTATCTATGTTTTAGTATGTATCTTCATATAGGTTCTACTGCTTATGAATCTAATGTTTGGCATGAGAAAAGTAAAGATAATTCGCAGGTGCTTGTGTATATCCTTGATGTCTGCCCCTTTCTAGTTAAGGGCTTGACAAACTAAGTATCAGAGCACAATGTTCAAGTGTCCCAGGGAGTCTATGAAACCGTGTTTAGTAGGAACTTTCTTATAAATGTGTTGCACTCCATATTTGTAATTTAGGGACTACATGGGAATTTAGGAATTTGACCTTCTTTCATAATCAAGATCGTATGATACAACTAAGTCATAGAAAGTTAATTCTGACTCAAACTCTTTTTTTCATTTGTGATTCAGCTCAAGTCTAGTACATACAAGGATAAAGAAGGCCTAAGGTCCATTGCTAGTATTACTTAGGAGGCAGCCATTTTATGCTTCCAGGTCCTCAGCAGTGCTTGCCATGTTCTATGCGTCCAGGCCCTCAGATTCCCACGACAGAAGGAGCTACAGGAGTTCCTACACCTCCAGTAGTACCAATGATAGTTCATGTACTGCCTGTACCACCACCAGGTGCCTTAGAGCAAGATCTTAGAGGGGTAATACATTTGCTCACTTAATTGGTAGCTGCTTAAGTTTAGAGACAAAATGCAGCTGCACCTAGTACGGTTCAGAAAGAGGCAGCTGGATCCAGAGTACGTGATTTCCTCCATATGAATCCCCAGTGTTCACAGGATCTAGGGTGACAGAGGACCCATAATAATTTATAGATGAGATCAACAGAATTCTAAGGTTCATGCTTATATGTGAGTCTGAGGTAGTCGAATTAGCCTCCTAGCAACTGAAAGATGTCGCCATTGCTTGGTACGAGATGTAGGTGGACTCTAGGAGACAAAATGCTCCTCCAACAGTTTGGAAGGAAGTTCTCTAGGCATTTATGGAGCACTTTTTTCCCCTAGAGCTTAGGGAAGCGAAGGTTGATGAATTTTTAAACTTAGAATAGCATATGATTAACTTAGTTGGCTAGATTTGCTCCTGAGATGGTTAGCACCCAAAATGCAAGGATGCAATGCTTTTGGTAGACTTGGGGATCATTTGATTGATTATTTTGCCATTGCTACATTAAATCGGGATATGGATATTGCAAGACTTATGGTACACGCTCAATAGACAGAAGACTGTATACAAAATCGTAGGGCTGAAAGAGAGAAAGGGAATAATATAAGAGGGCAAAGAGTGCTAGAATATTTTAGGGAGATGCTAGAGCATACTCTAGTAGAGGCCTTCCCAGACATGCTCAATTACTATGCCGTTCTACTACTAGTGCCCAAACTCAGTCATCGAGACCCATGCAGGAGTAGACTCAGACCTTGAGGGCGTATAATCCCTACTATTAAAGAGATGCTAGTCGAGGACTACCTCCTCGACCAACTTGCAGGCAATGTGGGCCATCTGACTTGGGAGAGTGTCTATATGGATCTACTACTTGCTATGTTTGTGGAGTTGAGGGTCATAAGATATGCGATTGTCCCAAGCTTAGAGTAGAGGGTAGAGGTGATAGGCCACAATATACTGGCTCTTCAGGAGCATCCTCATCATCATTGCCTTCTTCATCACGTGGCCCTCAACCACCTGCAGGGACAGGTATAGGCAGGGGTAGAGGATCTAGTTCTAGAGCTGGCCCAAATAGGATATATGCTCTAGTAGGTCGTTAGGATTCAGAGGCATCCCTAGAGGTGGTTACATGTACCTTATCTATTTCTCTTATGATGTATACGCGCTGCTAGAACTAGGGGCTACCTTATTATATGTTACTCCATTTGTTGCTAAGAAATTTGGAGTAGAGCCAAAGTTATTAGATGAGACATTTGCATTATCGACTCTGGTGGGAGAATTTGTTATAGCTAGAAAGGTCTATTACGGGTGCCTAGTAACAATATGTGGCCGTGACACATTGTCAAATTTGACAGAGCTAGAAATTGTTGATTTTGATGTCATTATAGGCATGGATTGGTTATCGTATTGTTATGCAATAGTTGATTTCCGAGCCAAAGTTACTGGACTCTATTTCCCGGGCGAGCCAATCCTAGTGTGGAAAGGTAATGCTATGATGCCTAGAGAAAGGTTTATTTCCTATATTAAGGCACAAAATTTTATAGAGACCTTCTAGCTGAAAAACAGATGGCGCCTCTTCAATCTATGCCCGTTGTGAATGAATATCCAGATGTGTTTCTTGTTGAATTTCCTGAACTACCTCCAATTAGAGAGATTGATTTTGGTATTGACGTATATCTCGATACCCAGCCTATATCCATTCTACCTTATAGAATGGTGCCAGCATAATTGAAAGAGCCAAAGGAGTAGGTGAAAGATTTGCTTGATAAAGGTTTCATTCACCCCAACATAACGCAAGAAGGATGGTACGATGCGGATGTGTGTAGATTACAGACAACTTATTGAAGTGACGATACAGAACAAATACCCCTTTCCAAGGGTATATTATTTATTTGATCAATTGCAAAGAGCTAACTGCTTTTCATAGATTTACTTGAGATCCAGATACGATCAGTTGAAGATTCGAGAAGTAGATATTCCCAAAACAGTCTTTTGAACATGATATGGACACTTTGAGTTCCTTGTCATGTCATTTGGACTAATAAATTCTTCAACAACCTTTATGGATATGATAAATAATGTTTTCAAACCCTTTCACGATATGTATGTGATTGTATTTATAGATGACATCTTGGTATATTCACGTGATGCCAGAGAACATGCTAATCACTTGAGAGCTATCCTACAAACACTCAAAGAGCACCAACTATATGAAAAGTTCTCTAAATGTGAATTTTGGATAAACTTTATGGCTTTTCTTGGCCATGTCTTCTCTAGTGAAGGCATTAGAGTAGACTTCCAAAAGATTGAGACAATAAAGAGTTGGCCTCGACCTACTACTCCGATGGAGGTATGTAGTTTCTTGGGACTTGCTGGATATTACCTTAGGTTTGTAGAGGGCTTTTCCTCTATTTCTGTACCATTGACCAAGTTGATGACGAAGGCAGTGAACTTCCAGTGGTCTGATAAGTGTGAGAAAAGCTTTCGAGAGCTGAAAGATATATTGACTAAGGCGCCAGTATGGACCTTACCAGAGGGTACAAAAGGGTATGTAGTTTATTTTGATGCTTCTGGTATTGGCCTAGGGTGCGTAATAATGCAGCAAGGGAAGGTGATAGCATACGTTTCTCGATAATTGAAGAAACACAACAAAACTATCCCACTCATGATTTAGAGCTTGCTACTGTGGTGTTTGCACTTACGATTTTGTGATAATATTTTTATGGGTTACATATTGATACATTTACATATCATAAGAGTCTCCAATAACTTTTCAAGAAAAAAGATTTGAATATCAGGCAAAAGAGGTGGCTAGAGTTGTTGAAGGACTATGATGTGAACATTCTCTACTACCCATATAAAGCTAACGTGGTAGCAAATACTCTTAGTCGACTATCTATAGGTAGTACAGTACATTTACCATGTGTACAATAGGAAGTAGTACGAGATGTTCACAAATTAGCCACTCAAGGACTCCGACTTCTACAAGCCAAAGATGGTGGTGCAGTCGTACAGAATACTACTGAATCATCATAAGTTGCATTCGTGAAAGAAAAATAGTATGACAACCAAATATTTCTACAATATCAAGAATGGATTCAAGAGCACCGAATTATTGCATTTGATTTAGCAGAAGATGGCACCTTGAGATGCCAAGGCAGACTATATGTTCCAAATATAGATGGGTTAAGGCAGAAAATCATGGATGAATCACATTGTTCCTAATACTCAATTCATATAGGCTCCACAAAGAAATATCATGACCTTAAAGAGGTATACTGGTGGAATGACATGAAAATGAATATTGCAAAATACGTGGCATAATGCTCTAATTGCCAACAAGTTAAAGTAGAAC
The DNA here is from genome assembly GCA_037074985.1 of Solanum bulbocastanum. NCBI lineage: Eukaryota > Viridiplantae > Streptophyta > Magnoliopsida > Solanales > Solanaceae > Solanum > Solanum bulbocastanum. The sequence continues at coordinate 26,282,553 of CM073604.1, read as the reverse complement.
ATCAGAGGCCCGGTGGCCTATCTCAGACTATGGACATTCCAATATTGAAATGGGAGGCTATTAATATGGATTTCATTACAGGTTTGCCTTTCTCTTTTAAGAGACATGATTCCATTTGGGTGATCATTGATCGGTTGATGAAATCGGCCCACTTCTTACCAGTTAAATCTAACAGCACAACCGAAGAATATGCCAAGCTATATGTATGGGATGTTTTTCGCTTGCATGGGACTCCACCATCCATTATTTCAGATAGGGGTGTCCAGTTTACGACACATTTCTAGAGATCATTCCAGAAGAGTTTGGGCACCAAGGTGAACCTTAGCACTCCATTTCACCCACAAACAGACGGCCAAGCCAAACACACTATTCAAACACTCGAAGATATGTTAAAACCATGTGTTTTAGACTTTAAAGGCAATTGGGATGATAATATGCCCTTGATAGAATTTGCCTACAATAATAGCTATCATTCATGCATTGACATGGCTCCATTTGAAGCCATCTATGGGCGTTAGTGCAGATCGCATATTGGTTGGTTTGAAGTAGGTTAAACTCAAATATTAGGACTTGACCTTGTTCACCAATCCGTTGATAAAGTAAAGTTGATAAAAGAGCCATTGAAAATGGCTCAGAGCCGACAAAAACCATATGTAGACGTACGCTGTAGATACATAGAGTTCCAGATTGATGATTGGGTATTCTTGAAGGTATCCTCTATGAAGAGTGTTATGAGATTTGGAAGGAAAGGTAAGTTAAGCCCCAAGTATATTGGTCCATACAAAGTTATACGTAGAGTTGGGTAGGTAGCCTATGAGGTGGATTTGCCTCGAGAGTTAGTTGCAGTACACTCGGTCTTCCATGTGTCAATGTTGCACAAATGCTTGGGAGATCCTACATAGGTTATTCCGATGAAAGGCATGGAACTCTTAGAACACTTATCGTATGAGGAAATCTCAATGGCAATATTAGACCGACAGGTCAGCAAGCTGAGGACAAAAGACGTAGCATCAATCAAGGTACTTTGGAGAAGTCAGAATATAGAAAAAGCCACATGGGAAGCAGAGGCTGACATGAGGGCAAAGTATCCCCACTTTTTTCAGTAGCCACACAAAGGTACTTAAATTAATAACTCCTCTCATTTGAGTATCAGTGTTGCCCGTACTTTGTAGTACTGCTTTATTATATGTTATATGTTCAGGTACTTGATATAGACACCACATGTTCCTCAGAGTTGAAACATCCACAGTATAATGTATGTTATCATAGTTAGTGTAGTTTCCATTCGTATAAGGCCAATAAGAGCCTACTGAATATTCGTTGCATATTATTACGTGGTGATGCTCTGTCAAGCATTGTGTGTGTATTTTGGTTAGCTGATAGGTTTTGGATTGGCATGTTTACAAAGGTAACTCTGCCAATATTTTTTTTTAAAATAAGGGAGTTTGAATCATCATAAGAAGCTTCCTTCATTCGAGGACGAATGATACAAAGGGAGGGATAATGTAATATCTCGTAACTTAAAATACATTAGCAACTCCTAAGCACCAATGCATAGGTGTGATATCAGGGGAAGTATATCATTCAAAATAGTTACGAATACCATTTAAATCTTATATTTAGACATTGGAAGGGTTAAACAAAAGTTTTTGGCCAAACAGATCATTAAACAAAAGATTCATTTTTAAAGGTTCATTGTGGAGAATACTACAACTGATTTAATTTCTCAGAAGACTTTGAACGAACATATCCCTAATATATAATGAGTAAGAGGGCCTACAACTTATACAATTAAAGGTATTTGAGTCTACTTTCCAGGAAAACAAACCGATCGTAAAAATAATATCGAAGTAAAAAGTTATGTTTCTTCTGCCACACACAGGCGTACAACCTAATCACTGTGGTACATGTTGTACTTTAGAGAAAGTCGGCCAAACATTTGTTTTTATATTATAATTTTGGGATATACTTTCTCGTATACTCAAGAACGTGTAAAGACTGGTTTCAAGTTGTTTCTTCAAGTTTTTCTCATCTTCAATCCTCCAAATCTTAAGGTAAGTTGAATTCTTCAAGAGTTAAGTGTCTTCCTCCCCATAGACCTATAGATATACTTAACTAATTATTTTCTTGAAGGAAAAATTATTGTTCTTGGAGAATAGAAAAGGGCAGGGGCTACTTTTCTTGGTTATACATGTATGACTTCTCTTCTATCTTCATAAATTGTATTCCAAGGATGCTTTAAGTATATTTTGTGGGTAGGACTCACGGGATAGTGATAGGAAGACGTGAGTCCATATTTTACTTACTGTAGTTGATGTTTCAGTGAGGAGGGAGTTTGTAGAAGGTTGTGTTAGCTGTTATTTTGACCAAATGAGGGGTCAATGGTATTGTATTGGGGAAGTAAGATGGTTACAATAAAATGGAAGGCTAGGTATAGAGAACTCGACTCTTATAGTTCCTGAAAGTTTGTTGCTTACCAAGTGTTTGATAAAATGCCTAAATCGCTAAGAATCTATTGTAGATGGTTATATGAGCTCCTATTATTCTAACTTATGTAATTATTTCTCTACGAACTTAAACTATGAGACTATAAAGGAATTTGACATCGTCAACAAAGAACCCATGGGATAGTGATTGGAGGCCATGAGTTTTACTTTTTATGTTAATGTAGATATTAAAGGGGCTAGTTCTTTATGGTTAAAGGATTGAGGACTAATACTGAACATGTAAATATTTTATAAGACTACTTGGAAAGTACAGAAGAGAAGGGTGTGGTGATACACTATTCATTTATGGTAATTGTTAAGATTGTCACTCGCGAATTATTATTGTGTTTTTGGACTTATTGTGACTCTTGATTAGTTTCTTATACTATCTTTTTATTGTTTTATGTTATAGATAAAGTTGTCTGTGAAGGAGTTTCACGAAGTTAGATAGTAAGTCTCGAAGTAAGGTATGTAAAGCTAAAACCTCTTTTGCCCTTAAGGCATGACCTAAACTTGCAAGTTTTTTCAATAAATGTCACTAGAGATTCTATGTTAATTCAAAGAAAGTTATCCTATTTTATAAACCCTCTCATGTTTAGTCCTAAACCTATAGAGTTATAGTACTATTCAAGGAAGAAATATGTTTCACACAACTAAATTTGTCTACAATTAAAACTCTTAAAAGTTGGCGGTGTTCAGGTTGCATAAATTTAAAGAAAGCAGTCGGCCAGAGATTGTTCGTAGGTGTACAGGTCACAATATATATGATTCTCAAGTGAAAGAAAGTTATCACAAATTATATCATGAGCTATGTCATAAATGAATTAATTATTATAAATAATCGCATGCAGTTGAGATTATAGACTACTTTGTAGCTTAGGGTGGTTATTTTTAGGGCTATTACGTTCAACACTACAATGTGCACAAAATTCAGATATAGTCAGTTGGAATTTCCCATTGCAGGTTCAGCTGACTGATACAGGCCTGCGGAAGATCATACAGGAGCCCTGGTGGCGTACCTTGATAGACCTCATTACCTGACTATGAAATTTCATGCGTGATTGTGACAATGGGCTACACATTCCATACGGAATTCACTAATTGCCGTCAGTAGGCCATCATATGATTCCGTGACAGTTAATTGTGCTAAGAGCAAAGAAGCGATATAATAAAGTAAAGTTATCACTTAGGTAAATTATAGGGATTTTTTATATAAATGATTAAGCCATGAAATTTTTGAGGAGGATCCTTGAGGTTGGTCCTGATTACAATTACGGATTATGTCACTTACAAACACATGCTTAGATTTGCCTATCTTGATATTTGATGCATTTTAGTATTCTTACATGTCTACTTGTTATTCAGTCTACTTTATATACCAGTAAAAGTTTTATTTGTACTAACGTCCGTATTATTGTGGCGCTTCGTTTGTATCACTAGAGCCTCAGGTACTTAGGACAACAAGCATTTTCAGTAGACTAGAGACTTCCAGTTTAGTAGTAGGTAAGCTCCACCTTTACCTAGAGCTATCAGATATTTAAAGCCTATATTTTGCTACCTATGTACATATATCAGAATGGGTATGTCAGGGTCCTATCCTGACTAGTTATTAGATTCTCAGATGCATACTCTTTCGAGGCTTCTTAGACTTACTTTTGTTTCCATTGTAAAGTAGCCCAACAGGCCCTTTTGTTATCTAAGTTTTAGTATGTGTAGGTTTTGCTGCTTATGAATCTACAACATGGCATGACATTAGTAAAGATTAATTAACAGGTGCTTGTGTATATCCTTGATGTCCGCCCCTTTCTAGTTAGGGGTGTGACAAGAAGTAGGAATTATATTTGAAATCTTAACTCAACAGTTAACCCTATATTAATTAACCAAAATTTATGTATGAAAAATAGTAAAACAGAGCACAATACAATACCCACTACATTAAATCAACACCCAACCCCATAATATCACCCCTAGATCTTCGTGTTTTAGGCACCCATAAAAAATTAAAGAAATTGTACTTTCTATGAAAGCGGCCATAGGTAACATAACAATAAGAAATTACAAGAAAACCCACTTTGTATTCAACTTGAATTTGTCAAACTAAAGAATAAAGTTGAAAACCCCCTAAAACTAGTTCGTGTTCTTCACAAGGTAAAGTGTTTCTTCTCCTTTGTGCTATCTATAGTTTCCCAAAATTTGGCCAAAAACTCAGCACTCTACCCGTTGGGTGATGTTAGTCAGGCTCGCCAATTTTTCCAGTGAATCACCGATCATACATAAGCTTGACTTGTCTTACTCTAAGCTTCAGGTGTTTGAGCCTCACTTGGCAAGCTACTTTTAGTCTGCCTTTAACGTTCGGCGTATTTCTGTGTACCACCTGGCAAATCTACCACTCATCATCGATCACACAAGCTCTCAACATATCTTTCAAACTCTTCATAGTACGATTGGCCTGACCATCATTGTGGGATGAAAATTCATATTAAGTTTTTCTAGAGTACTATGAACTTTCTGTAATGACCTCCAAAATTGAGAGGTGAATAGAGTAACTCGATTTAAAATAATGGATAAAATGCACTCCATGAAACCTTATCATCTCCAAAATATAAAGCCTATCATAGTCCTTGTTTGTAAATGAGGTTTTCATGCGAAGAAAATGTGTGATTTCGTCATTCAATCCAAAACAACCCAAATAGAATAATATGGTTGATGAGTATGAGGTAACCTTGTTATGAAGTCCATATTTAAATCTTCCCACTTTGAAGAAGGAATGTCAATGTCCTGAATCATTACCTCCAAGTTTTTGATGCACAACCTTCACTTGTTGGCATTTTTTACACTTAGCCATAGAATATACAATATCCTTACTCATCCCATTCCCATTAAAGTAATAGGCCTCTCTAAGATCACAATACATCTTTGTGGCTTCTGGATTAGTAGGATATCAAGAACTGTGTGCTTCTAATAAATTATGATGTCTCAATTCATCAACATTATGAAGATAAGAAACCTTAGTAACCCAAATAGAATCATATGGTTGATGAGTATGAGGTAAACTTGTTCTGAAGTCCATATTTAAATCTTCCCACTTTGAAGAAGGAATGTTAACGTCTTGAATCATACCTCCATGTTTTTGATGCACAACCTTCACTTGTTGGCAATGTTGACACTTAGCTATACATTATATAATATCCTTACCCATTCCATTCCCATTCAAGTAATAGGCCTCTCTGAGATCACAATACATCTTTGTGGCTCCCGGGTTAGTAGAATATCAAGAACTATGCGCTTCTAATAAATTATGATGTCTCAATTCATCAACATTATGAAGATAAGAAACCTTAGTAACGAAGCAACACCATCTAGCCCTTTGGAGAAAGCTTCAATAACTTTTTTGGAAATTGCTTTATTGAACTCAATTAAGTTTGGATCATTATCTTGTCTTCCCTTCACATCTAAAAAAAGAGACGATTCTAAACCGTTTTTGCTAGTCTATGAGCATCATGAACCAAGTGAACACCCAAACTAGTTAGTGTACGAACATCATGAACTAACTCATTCTTACCTTCTTCAAGGTGAGCAACACTACTCAGGGACAATCGGTTAAGAGCATCGGAAACCATATTTGCCCTAGACGAATGGTACATAACACTCATATCATAATATTCCAACAACTTAAGTCTCCTCATTTGGAGATTATTCAAACCTTTTTTCTTAAATACATATTGCAAACACCTCTAATTTGTGAGCACACCACATGAACACCATAGATATAATGTCTTCAAATCATCAAAGAAAAGACCAACACCTCTGTCACGACCCAAGGTAGCTAGTAGAAGTAACATGGAATATAGGACCCTGAGCGGCCTGAAACAAAGCATTCATTGTAACACCTCAAAAAATGAGTAGGTGAAACTAGAGCCTAATAAGTATGTTGTTGAGTTAATGTGAGGTTTTATTTTGTAAAATGAATTCTCAAGCTTAGGTTGAGGGGTTTAGGGATTAAATGTCAAGGTACAACTCCCCAAGGACCAACCAAGGGTCCTTGAGGAGGACCATAAAGTCTAACCCCCAAAGCTGCCAAAGAACAAAAGCTGTCAAAAAAATGAGGACCTGCAGATGAGATCTACACCCTGTAGGTCCATCTACACCCATGGGGGAGGTCCGTAGGTCAATACCCCTAAATTCCAATTCTCTGACCTCACCTATAGACCTGCAGGACGGGGCGTGAGCCCACCTACAGTCCGTATGTCAAGGGGTGTAGGTGGTGCCTGGGAATATGCCTAGGTTCGGCCTTGGGAGGGTCAATTTAGTAAATTCCTAATTAATTAGTTATGGGTTGGGGACGGTTTATATTGTCTTATTTCACTTATTTAATACTTTTTAAGTTACTCAACTACCCTTTACAATTCATTATTCCCAAAGTTCAAAAATACAAACTACCTCCGCTTCAAATATTTTCTCTCTAGAAACCTCCTTTGGAGAAGAAGAAATCAAGGTTTATAGTTCAAGAGTTCATCTTTCCTCTCCAATTTTGTGAAGTATCTCTAATTAAGGTATGAAATTCTTCATCCTTGGTAAAGTTGCATCCAAGGAGTCCCTTTAAAACTCTATTTCTCAAAGATGAAATTCTCCAAAACGTAGCGTTTTCAATCTATGGCACGGATTCACTTTCAAAACTATTTCAAAGTGTTTATTGTCTTACATTAAGATCTATTTAATGAATTAATACTATTTTTAAGATGAAATACCTATGAATCCATGAATTCCCTTATTTTGTCAAATCGGATCTCAAAGTGTGGGTGATGATTGATGTGGGTGGATTGTGATCAAATTATGCATGTAGTAGTTAATCTAATTGAAATATGTGAATATACATGTATAGAATAGTTATTCAATATGTGAATCATTAATTGTGATCTAGGGTTCTTGAAGGGCTATGAATGAAGAACCTATACATGACTATGAGAATTATGCATGTGCTTTATTGAAAAGCAAGGTTTCTATGTATATGAAAGTAAGGTGATCATGTATAGAATGTAATTGTGTTATTATAGAAAGGTTACTCTCAATTATACACCTATGAACGATGATGATATATGTGAAAGGTTTCTTCAATGTAATGTTACATCTTGAATTGGTAGTCTTAGGCATCCTCTTCTTGTGTAAATGAATGTGATCTTGATTTAATGTATATTGAATTGGTAGGCTTTGACATCCTCTTCTTGTGTAAATGAAAGTGAAATTGATTGATGTATCTTGAATTGGTCGGCTTAGACATCCTTTTCTTGTGTAAATGAAGGTGATCTTGATTGATGTACCTTGAATTGGTAGGCTTAGGGCATCGTTTTCCTATAATGAAATGATGATCATAAATTGATAGGCCAATGGAGTTCCTTTCATAAATGACTAATGAAGTATTCTAAGGCTTTGTCTTGAATTGATAGGCCAATGGTATTCCTTTCATAATGAGCCAATGAACTAATGTAATAAGGACTCTTAAATCGAGAGGCCAATGACATTCCTTTCATAATGAGTCAATGAACTAATTTAATGATGAATCTTGAATCGATAGGCCAATGGCATTCCTTTCATGAGGATCCAATCAGCTATCCTATTGATATACCATGATTTCATAAGCCAGTGTCATTCCTTTCATGTGTGCAATAATGTACCTTGGGTCGATAAGCCAATGGCATTCCTCTCAAGTGTAATAATGTGAATGAAAATGAACTAATCTATGGGAATGAAGGCATAGTACCGAGTGGATATGGTAAGATATAAGCTCTCCCCACGTTAGGTCGGGTTTCAATGAACATCTTTCTTATCCCATAACTATGTTCCCATATAGTTTATTATCTAGTGGATCCACCTAAACTAAAATGTTACGTATTCTACCTTAGGCAAGTAGACCAACCCTTACAATGTAGGATAGTACATCGGATTCTATGTTAAGCTCACATGGTCTATGTCGGTTAATGCTTATTCCCATCATGTGAGATACATGCTATAGTTTCTTGAGAGGTTCTATGAAGTGTGGGTGGTAGTATGGGATGTAATTCATGTATTGCATGAGAAGGCTTTGACAGGGATGTGCTCTTACTAAAGCTAATGAGAATGTAGACTTGAAGGCTTAATGTAATAATGAATGCATAACTTGGAAATATTATTATGAGTTACTTTCCTTGTCATGACTTATGAAATGTGAATGTTCTTTATCTATGATTATTGACTAAAGATGAGAATGAAGAATGGTAAGCGTGTTATGGTAGCCTCAACGTGGTATTTAGTATGAATGGTATTATGGAATGTCATTCATACATTGCACAAGTATAACATAGGGTTACTGAAGGTGATGTTCTAATGTGATGAAATGGCTTATATATTGAATGTGATTGTATCTTATGCCTTTTATACTAAAGTTCATGATGCTCTCTAAAAATTGGCATATAGCATGGTTTTCAACCAAAATGTCCTTTTTAAGCATGATTTTTGCATGACTATCATACTTAGTACATTTTTGTGTGCTAACCCACATTTCTTCTATTTTTCTACAAAGTGTAGGTTTCGGCATTTGAATTGATTCCTTCTAGTTCAAAGGGCTTGGATTGAGTTCTTCCAAAGTTTGTGGTATGTCCTCATGGATCCGAGGACAAGTGCATTATTGATGTTTCATGTCTTTCATTGTACTAGATACTTTTAGACTTTCTATCGTAAGGGCCGTGACTTACTTTTGATTCAATATGTTTTTAGATGGCCATGCGATACAAGTAGACTTCCGCTAGTTTAAATGATGGTATCGATTGTATGGATTTAAAGAAAAGTTTTAAAATCTGCACTATTTCATGTCTTATGTTATGAATGCTATGAGGCTTGTATGAGGCTCTTCGAAGTCTTGTACGTCGTATCATCTCTGAGGTGTAGGCTTGGGTCGTGACATTCATCATGAAAGAAATATAATATCAAAGAGATCAAGAGAAACATTTCAACTCTAAAATTTTTACCAAAGCAAAGCGGAAGCCTAGACATCATCTAAAAGCCTTCTAGTACGTAAGATTGAATTTGGGTGTAGCCCGTACATCATATTCCAAAAATGAAAGTATGGAAAGAGTAAAAACAATAAATGTCTGGTCCTCGACACATAAGGACTCACCAAAGCTCAAAATCTCCTCAAAGAACTCTAGCCATGAACTGGAATCCTTGACTTTCGAAACCTACATTTGGGGAAATGTAGGATAGAGTATGAGTTAGTAAATACATGTACCAAGTATGATATCCATGCATAAAATAATATAAAGTAATGCTAGAAAGGGAACATTTTCTTGAGCATGCAATGATCAAGCTAAAACATGAATCTTGAATGTTTGAAACCATAAGTCGATAAGTCGTAAAACATGATCAATGCAAGTGAACATCTTCTTAAAAGATTCGTAACATACTTCTTGAAGTAATCCTATTTCCTCTTAGCTTGCTTGTGGGAAGTAGCCTTAACCTACATATAAGACCATGTGAGCTACCAACATGGAATACGGTGTCTCCCACACTGAAAAGAGGTTTCCTACTTGCCAATGTAACGATCATGAACTTCTATCTTATGTGGATACACTAGCTAATGTCTATCTAGACAATTCTATATTGACATAGTTTATGGGACACAGGTAATTGCCACTTGTCCATTACGTACTATGCTTAACTTCCACGTATTAGTTCTTAATCATATTCATCTTATCTCTTAAAGGAGCATGGGTAATCGTCTCTTGTCCCCACATCATGTGACATTGGTAATTACCTCTTGTCTTTCAATTAGAGAGTATGGGTAATCACCTCTTGCTTCTTCATTAGAATAGCTCTTTAAAATTGGTTCATTTTAGGTGAAAAGACCTTTCAACCCTAAGGATCCTTATTATGTGAGAAGACCTTTCAAAATCATGCTTTCATCTCTATATGAGAAAATTCTTTCAACAACAGAATAACAACAACATCATTGATACTTCACTCTCAGAGCATCCTTAAAACCTTTACATAAATTTTATGAGAACATGCTTGATTTCATAAACTCTTCTTTCAAAATCCAAAAACCATATTATATAATCACAACTTGGAAAATATGGGAATTACATGGAATCATATGGGATCATCATAAAAATATGGGATTAACTCAATTAATGCATAAAATATCATACATCAATCAATTAAATCAATAATTAAGACAACTCATAACATAAAAGAAAATCTCTTAATCAATTTGTGATTTCTAGTTTTGAAATTGGAGAAGTTGGGAACTCAATGGAAGAAAGGGATCCATGGATGAAAACTATTGATTCTAATGTTTCAAGCACACCTCATACAATTCTAGGTGTCAACGATTGTAAATCATTATAAAACCCAACTAAATGAGTTAGGGTAGAATCCCACAAGGAGCGGTACGTGTTTCAAATTTAATAGGAAGTGTGAATGTGGTCTAATGAGCCATAAGAATAGAAATTGTTGAAAAAGACATTAATTAAATAAAGGGGTTACACAAATGTCAGATGGGTTTTGTTTTTTCAATTATCAACTACAAACAGTCACAAAATCTTTGAAATAACAATAGGGAGAAGGATTCTCGGGATGTGATCGATTATAGGTAAATATAGGCATATGAGTAATTGAAACTACTAGTAAACAACTAAAAATCAATGAGTAGGCTAGACTATAAGGTAGATAGCTTTGTCTTGAACAACTACCCTGAATTAGGTGATTTCTTTTGAACATCAACAAGCATGACAATGAAGAACAACCCACACCTTTATTCATCGACTCTTTCAAGCTAGATGGGTAGGATTGGGGTTAGGATTCACTCTCTTGAGCTAAACCTAGATCAACCCAATACCCACATATCATTAATCAATAATCTTAGTTCTAAAACCTCTCTCTCGAGCAAGCCAAGAACACAAATATAGAACTGCATTAACAACTACAATTCATAAACTAAACCATAATTAATGATTAAACTCACTTTAAAACAACATTTAAACTAGTAATTAACAATATCCATAAACTAATTCAACCCATAATCAAATGATCACACCCTAAGAATTCCAAGCATCATAAAAAGGTAAAAATAGTTACCAAATCTATTATCCATCGACTGGGTAAGAGAGATTTAGTCTTTACAATGCTTAATTTTCTAGATATTCGAAATGCACTTCCAAAATCTCCAAATTGAATCTCTATGGTTCTTACAAAACTAATAAAAACTTAAGATAAAACTGTTTTGAGCTCAAATAAAAGATATCTCTTAAACACAATGTTCTAATTCTAATTTATAGTCGCCAAAAATAAGCAGCGAAAGGCCTTTTGGCGAGGTAAGTCGGGCTCACCAAACTACTCAGCAAGCTGCCTTTTGACCACTTCCATCACCTTTTTGCCTTGGAACTTTGTATCCTCTAGGTCTATAACTTTGGGCGATCTATCTTTGGTTCACGGAACCACTCAGCTATCTACCAACTACTCCTTTTCGTTATCGACTTGGTTCTTTCCTTCAAGCTTTGCACTGTGGAACTTTAAGCAGTCAAATATCAACTCAGCGATTCGTCAAGTGCCCTTGGCGACCACCAGGCTTGCCTTTATTCATTTCTTTTGTTTGTTTTGTTCCGTTTTGCCTGAAAGTGTCCTTGCTTTTTTCCTCAATCCATATACCTGAAAATAAAGGATTTAGAATCAGTTTATGGTACAAATTAAGCATTTGAGGATACTAAATCTATATTAACAAAGCCCTAAATGAGTCCAAATCTCGGACTCATCAACACCCCCAACTTAAACTTTTTCTTGTCCTCAAGTAAAACTCAAGTTCAGCAGTTCAAAAAGGATGACTCACATAGTGTTGCATAAGACTCAACATGAATGCACACTACAAGACTCAACTTACTCATGCAATGATCAATTGTGCACTCAAAGATTCAAATTGTGACTCACTATTATCGAAGGTGCTCAATTTCATAACACTTGCTTGAAATGCAAGTTCAAGCTCAACAAAGGTACTCAAATGCCCTCACAACAAAGATGATTCCCTCTTCACACACAATTTCTTCAACAATTTATAGTTCTGGAATCACATACAACTCTCACACTCACAAAGATGAATACATGCATGACTTTACCCATAGGTTTGCCCTTATTTTCCAATCAATATTTGTTTCAGCTCACTCAAGATCACAAAGGTCTTTTCAGGGCTTGTAACTGGCTGAGTGTAAAGGTATTGTCATTTAATCTCAATGGCTTTTACCCTTATGAAGTGTGACTTGAACATCACTTTCCTCCTTTTCCTTAACATTTCAAACATGCTCATAATCCACCCCATTAATCAATTTCTTATGAATTACCGGACACCCCATTTCTTTTGAAATTTTCATCATTTTCTTTCACAACTTTTTCTTTCTTTTACTTTGCTTCTTTTCTCTGTTTTTTTTTTAAATGGAGGGGCTGTGTCTTTTTCGAAATCATTCTGAAAGGGGGATTTTTTCACACTTCTTGATTTTCCTTCTCTTTTCACCATAGCCCCAACTTAGGCTTTTTGGCCTAAGTTGGCTATTCAAACAAACCACATTTCATGAGAATAATGGGTGAATGGATAAAGAGGGATCACAATTGTTCAAGCTTCTTCCAAGAAAAGGATAAGGCTCAAGGGGGTTCAAGCAAGGTTCACACATTTCACAAGGTTGGCCACAAAAGAGGTAATTTGTAAAATTGTTTCACTCTTTAAAATTATTGCCTAAGATCATTTCAAGCGGTTGCATCACTTAGTCAACCAGACCAATGGGGAAAATTCTAGGTGACATCACACAACGTTCAAAGTAAGCTCATCAGACAAGGCATTGGCACCAATATCAAACAAGACTCCACACTTTCTACCTAGTGTGGAAAGTTCATCACAAGAGACTATTTCAATAACCGGCTAGTCACAATGAGATGCTAAAAGTTCACACATTGTCTTTGCAACTTTATTGGCCTCATCGTAACCGCACATTCATTTTGTTCAATTAATTCAAGTCATCAGTATTGATCATAACCGATACTAAAATTCATAGAAGAACAACCACATTGACAAATAATAGAGGTGGCACAAATTTTGATATAGGTCAAAAAGTCATTTCTATTCAAAACAAGGAGCCACAAGATCAAATATCCACAAGACAAGATCAAAAAACAATCAAAACACAAAACCGAACATATACAAACATCACAAGAGTTACCTAAAAGAAAAGCAGTTGTCCTCAAATGCAACTAAAACAAAAGAAATCAATAAAAACAACAGGGAGGGAGGTTTATATATCATCCTACCAGGCTAAACCTGGGGTGAATTTTGCATCATAGTCACTCCATCTGACGGGGCATCGATGCCCGGTGTCCCACTCTAGTCTTAGGCACCAGTGCCTGGGGTAACATCAACAGTGGCTCCACTGAAGCTTGCCATGAAATTCTCTCTTAACGAAGTTTGAATGGTTGAACTCACCATAGCCTCTTCAACCTCAGTCATGCCCACATATGTAGTCTCCTCATGAACACCAAGTTGCTCCTCATCAATCTCAACCTCGGACACTACAGCCACATCATAAGCTCTAACCTCATCTCCGGTGGTAGCCAAAGACACATTAGAATAGGCTGGCATATTTGTGTCCTGGTTATAAGGGATCTCCACGGTCCAAAAATCATCGACATATCTATAGACTTAAGCTGGTCTACATCTTTTCTCAACTCTGCATTTGTAGCCTTTTGGACCGTCACCTCCTCAGTGGCTTCCTTACCTCTCTCACACGCCTATATGCTTGTCATGAGGGCATCAATAGACTCTTTAAGAGGGGTCAAAGCAGTCATGAGAGCTCACTCAATCATCCCAGGGAGGCACGCACATCAGTAGAATGGGCTAGATGCCCTATCCGTAATAGCATGGCCTCAGTGAGTGGAGGTCGGGATGTAGCAGAACTAGAAGTAGACCTAGGAGGCAGAACAATAGTAGAAGAGCTCGGAGTTATAGAAGGGGTAGAGCTAGAAATACCTGAAGGCCTAGAGGATGGAGTAGAAAATACTACTTTTGCAGGTAGTTTCTAAATGTCAACAGTTGGGGATTTATCCACTAGGGCTGCCCTTTTCTTCTCATCCTCATATTTCAAATAGTCAACCTTAATACGCCAGAGGAGGTGGGAATCACTTCCATATCCTTCTTCTCATTACGTGGCACACGGGCTCATCTACACAACTCGGTGATCCACACTAGAAAAGGAAGGGATGTCTGGCGCTGATTGGCCCTTATGGTCATCTCTTGTCTACTGATCAAACCTAAATTGAGGCTCTTCCCAGCAATGATATAGCCAAGACAAGCCGCCTTCGTGTGGCGGAGGGTAGAATCATTCTTGGACGACATGATTATGCTGCTAATAAATCCAAACCAGTATCTCACCACTATATTTAGATCCTTCTTTTCTGTGGGCACTCCAACCTTAATCCACTTAGGAGTACCATCTGAAAGGAGAGAAGCCAACAAACTTTTCATGTCCTCCAATGAAGTTCTCTTGATCATGCTCCAGTAGTCATCTGCAATATTCTTTGTGCACTTCAATACTCTGTTGATATCATCACTATCACACTTTACTTTCCTTCCCCTGAAAACTACATAGTCTGCTGGCTTGAAAGCAGCAACCTTCCTCTTTCCCTGTGTCACTAGATCTCCATAGCTAGTGTAAAACTCCTTGACCTAATTAGAAATATAAGGGCACCGGGGTTTAGTAATGATCTATAATTTGTGGAATTTCAAGGTGCTCCGTATCTCCGAATATATTTCCACTACACCATCTATGGATAATCTCCTCTCATCGATAATAGTCCTCAATCCCTCGGCCTTTAGTTTGTTGAGAGGTTAGGGAGGAAGACCATGTAAAGGTGGTATTGGGACCTCAACCTGATCTGGAACTGTAGAATAAGGAGTGGTCTAAGGAACCCAGATCCTAGACAAATCATGAATCCTCTTGGAGCATATTTCAGCTTTCCGGGCCAATAGTAGCTGATAATCCTCAGGCCCAAATGTGACAACCTGAGGATCCTGGTGTTGCCCTTCACTTTGAGAAGTGGTGAGATGAGTTCGTAGACTCTCTTACTGTCGGAGCTGACCTCCGCTGATTTAGTTGCGGGTGCCTTGCCCTTTCCTTTGCCTTTCCCACCCGTGATAGGAAGTTTAGTCTCCTTTGCTTTGTATGCCGCTGTATCCTCATTGATGACTATTCCCTTTGCCCATTTTCAGGGTAGCATGTCTCATCCCGGTACTTTGGGTCTAGCCATATCTGTAAAACACATCAAAAAGAGTTCAAAATTATTCAAGAAAATTTATAGAATTCAAGTTACAAAAAGAGTGGCCAAACTTGTCAGCGAGTCACTGAACCACTCGATGAGTCACCGAGTAACTTTGGCGAGCCCAATCGGGCTCGTCGAAAGGACTGGCCTGAAAAATTCCCAGAAAAATGGAAGGTCAGTGATGCTCAAGGCCTTTCAGCGAATCTCGGACATCACTCAATGATCCTTGACTAGCCCACCGAATATAACAGTGTGTTTTTGGGGTTAGGGGAGCATAAAGGGCAATCAAAGTACAACTTATAATAGTCCTTCATATTATAAGAAACCTTTATGGGAATGAAATGAGCCGATTTCATCATTCGATCTACTATAACCTAAATTGACTCATGTTGTTGCCGGGTAAGAGGCAAACCAACAATAAAGTCCATATTCAAATATTCCCACTTCCAAGTGGGACTTCTAATATCTTAGGATAAACCTCCCGATTTCTGATGCTCAATTTTCACCTGTTGACAATTGAGTCACTTAGCCACAAATTTCACAATATCTTTCTTCATCCCATTCCAGCAATAGATCTCCTGCAAATCACGGTACATATTGGTGTCACCCAGGTGAATGGAATATCGAGAAACATGGGCTTCTGACAATATCTACTCTCTTATATCATCAACATTAGGAACACACAACTAACCTTGATATCTAAGTACACCATCTCCCTCTTGTGAGAAAGTCTCTACGAATTTTCTAGGCGTCACTTCCATCAATTCAACCTTGCTTAGCTTTCATATCCATCGTGAAAAATGATTCTTACTCATTTTGAACCATAAACATACCTTTAGTAGAGTCTACTTACTAAATACCCAACTGGGTGAATCTATGAACATTTCAAACCAATTCCTTCTTATTATCTTTGATGTGATCAAAACTACCCATAAATAGCCAACTAAGAGCATTTGCCACCATATTCACCTTATCGGGGTGATAGAGAGCACTCATATCATAATCCTTATGTAACATACCGAATTCAGAAAAGCCAAATTGCACCTTTCTAGATATTGCAGGTGCCAAACCACATCAGCTACCCATGACACATGGATGGAAGCACAAGCTATAGGTGTGGTCCGTGGTTAGCCTGCCTAGCCTTAGTCTCAGGGCTAAGACCGACGGACCGTTGGTCAAACCACAGTTTGTCGTCCTTGTCTATGGTTCAAGGCCAAAATTTCATGTCTTTTACCACTATCAACAGTCGTGTAGGCGGGACCATAGGTCAGTCCACGACCAGCCGATGGGTGGCTATAGGTCCAGGAAAAAATCTTTGTATCTTCCAACGGAGGTACAGGATGGGCCATAGGTCTATCCACGATTTGTCGATTGAGGGGCATCGGTGGTAACTTGGCAGTTATTTTTGGGGTTAGTTTGATCATTTCCTAATTACTTAATTCCTATAATATGTTGTTTTACCTGGGTTTGGAGCCCCTACATAAGCCCTTTTACCCTCAAATTTATCCAATTTGATTCATTCTTCAAAAATCCCAAAAGAAAACCAAATCTCCTCCTAAATATTCTCTCTCTACAAACTTGAAGAAGAAGAAGGATTTCAAATAGGGTTTCAAGCTAAGGTATCAATTCCTCCATAGAAGATAAGAAATAGGACTTGAGGTATGGTAGTTTTGATCCATGAATCTCTTCCATTCTTGGAGTCCCCAAATTCCTCTATTTCAAAAGGTAGAATTCCCCAAATTAGCTAGGGTTTTCTTCAATCACCATGGGTTCTTTTAATTATTGAGCTTAATTATTGAATTGAGTTTTAATATGCATGAATTGATGATTTATAATGCTTTTATAATGTTTCCCATATGAACCTATGTAAACCCCCATGTTTTCTAAATTGTGGTCATATGAGGTGGGTTTCTGATTATCAAGGAGGAGTTTTATGATCTAAAGCATTAAGTGAGCAAATCACATGAATTTATGATATAATACCTATCTAATGCTTGAATTATAGATTTCTTGATTGAAAGTAGGCTTTGAACCTTCAAAGGGCTAAGTATAAGTTTATGCACGATCTTATGAAAACTATGTAAGTGTTTTAAGGGTGCTTTGAGAGTGAAGTGCCAATGATGTTGTTGTTGTTGAGTTTTTGAAACTATATTCTCATAAACACTTATAACCATGATGTGAAAGGTTTTCTCACAGTGAAAGGATTCTTTGGTTGAAAGGTTATTCTCAGTTAATTGAATCAAAGAGTAAGAGCTATCCTAATGAAACTAGCTTGGCTTTGTTGTCCAAGGAAACCTTTTAGTGAATGATAAGAATAAGTAAGAATTGATTTGTGCTTAGCACCGAGTGGATATTGATGTGAAATAGAAGCTCTCTCGTTAGTAGAGACTGAATTTCTAGAAGCAATCTCTTGAAGCAGAGGCTCTCCCATTAGTAGAGGCCAGGATTCTAGTAATAGTCTCGTTATTCCTTAAACTATGTGCAATTATAGGTTGATTATCTATTTGATCCACTTACACTATAAGTTTATGGTTCTACCTTAGGAAAGTAGAACAGCCCTTCTCAGTGTGGGAGACACCGGGGGATCATGTTATATCTCACATGGTCTCTACGTCGGTTAAGGCTAGTATTCTCACAACAAGACTAAAAGTGAAGTAATGTTACTGAGTATCTAATATGTATTCAAAGATTTAAAGATATATTAGCTTGCATTGACCATGATATTATGACTTATGTCTTCTAGCTCTCTAATATCATGTTTTAATTAGTCAATTATATGTCATGAAATGAAAGGTCCATTCTTAGCATGTTTTAAATTTTCTTATGCATGACTATCACACTTAGTGCATTTTTGTACTAACACATACTCTTGCCTCCACTTATCCCAAATGTAGGGTTCGACAAATAGGGTTCCCAATATTCTGGCGAGAGTTTGGACTTTGATTCTATCCCAAGCTGGGTGAGTCCTCATGGTTTGAGGATGAATGCCATTGCTTTACTTTCTTTATTGTATTTCCTTTTTGGACATTATGTATTGGCTAGGACCAATTTCATTCTATTATATTAGATGGCTATGATGAGACATGAGTTTAGAATTCCTCTTTTCTATAAAATTATTTTTGAATTAAAATGTTGTTTTAGTATTTATTGTTCTATTTCTTTTGTTATGAAAGCTAAGTGGCTTGTATTGATTCCGTCGGGATTCTATACACCATGTTACATCTAGGAGGTACCCCTGGGTTGTGAAAAACTTGGTAATGAGAGAACAAGGTTTAGAATGGTCCTAGGATGTCTCATAAGCCACATCTAGTAGAGTTTTGTTCATAAGTGTAAAGTGCGCCACATTTATGAATGAGAAGCTACAAGATGATTACCAAACTCCACTTCTTTGATTACTCTAAAGTTGTGCCATAGAGTTCAACTATATAAAGTCTCACTGGTAATACTTATCCTATGCTCTACATGATATATCTACACGAAGAGCTTATAATTGAAGAAATGTGAGGGAGAATTCGGAAGAAGAAGCTCCTCCCAAATCTCCTCCTCATGCTCTGGTCGATCCTTTGACCAAACAAATTACAAATGCGGAGCTTATATCGGCTTTTCACGTGTGGCTTGAGCTATGATGGCCCAAGGAAATAGAGAGATGGTAGTCCCTGAGAACCCAAATATGGGTACGACAGCTTCAAGAGTGAGGGACTTTATGAGGATGAAACCTCTAGAATTTTATGGTTCCAAATTTGAGATAGATCTTCAAGAGTTTATCAATGAGGTCTATAATGTACTTCCAATTATAGGATTGACTCCAATGGAGAAGAAAGAATTGGCCGCTTATCAATGGAAAGGTTTTGCTCAAGTGTGATACAACCAAATGAAAGAAGCAAGACCAGTAGGAGTGTGTCCCATATAGTGGGAAATGTTTAAATCTATTTTACTTGACAGGTTTTTTCCCCTTGACATGACGGAATCAAAGGTGCTTGAATTCGTTAAACTTCATCAAGAAAATATGAGTGTGAGGGAATATGCTCTAAAGTTCACTCAATTGTCCAAATATGCTCCAACAATTATTGTCAATTCTAGGGCAATGATGAGGAAGTCCGTGTCTGGTGTGTCCAAAATGGTGGTTAAATAGTGTCATACTGCCATTTTCATTAGTGACATGGACATCTCTCGTCTCATGGTGCATTCACAACAAATTGAAGGAGAGAAAATCAAAGAAAGTCTAGAGAAGTAAAAAGGACTAAGACCGGTGATGGTAATTTCTCTCATGCTAGATGCGATGGACATGGTCGTCCTATGTTTCATCAAGGTTTTTCCAGTCAAGGTTCCTCCAATGATCCTCTTAAGTTTAACAAGGATAGGGTGTCTAACCGTAACCCTCAAAGAGGGAATAATGGTGGATCTTTATTGGTTAGGTCTACTTATGCTAAGTGTGGGAACAGGCATGATGGTAAGTGTCTAGCCAGCATGAATGGTTGCTTTAGTTGTGGGAAGAGTGGTCACAAAATGAGGGATTGCCCAATGCTTGCGGATAAAGGGAGAGAGGGCAAGCAAGCTAGTCCTAGTGGTTTGGGTTCTAATGCTCCCAAGCAAAACTGCTTTTATGCACTTCTTACTCGAGGTGAACAAGAGGGTTCTCTGGATGTGGTTACCGATATGTTAAAAGTTTTCCATGTTGATGTTTATGCATTACTTCATCCTGGTGCTACTTTGTCTTTTGTAACGCCATATGTGGCTATGAGGTTTGATGTGATTTCTGAAGTATTATTAGATCAATTTTCTTTCTCTACTCATATTGGTAATTCTATTGTGGCTAGGAGGGTCTATGGAAAATGTCTCGTTTTCTTATCCCATAGAGCTACACTTGTTGACTTAGTAGAGCTTGGCATGTTAGGCTTTGATGTTATTCTTGGGATGGATAGGTTGCATTAATGCTATGCTTCTATAGATTGTAGGACTCGGGTGGTCAGATTTCAGTTTCTAAATGAGCCTACCCTTGAGTAGAAGGGGGAAATTCAGCTAGAAAGATGATTTCGAAGGGTTGCATTTATCATCTAGTTAGGGTAAAGGATGTAGATTCTGAAACCCCTACTTTTCAGTTGGGCCCTTTCGTAAATGAGTTTCTGGAAGTCTTCCCAGATGACTTACCTAGTATTCCTCTTGAATGGGAAATAGTCTTTGATATTGACCTTCTCCCAAAAATGCAAACTATCTCTTTCCTCCTTATAGAATGGCTATTGTTCAACTTAAGGAGTTAAAAGATCAATTAAAGGATTTGTTGGATAAGGGTTTCATCTGACCGAGTATCTCTTCGGGGGGTGCTCTATTTTTGTTTGTAAGGAAGAAACATGGTTCCTTTCGTATGTGTATTGATTATCATCAGTTGAAAAAGGTTAGCATTGAGAATAAGTACACTCTTCCAAGAATAGATGAATTGTTTGACCAACTTCAAGGGGCCAATTCTTTCTCTAAGATCGATCTTTGTTTGGGTTACCACTTATTGAGGGTGAGGGATAATGATATTCCAAAATTGGCTTTTCAAACTTGATATGGTCATTATTAATTTTTGGTAATGTAATTTTGGTTGACTAAGGCCCCAACGGTGTTTATGGATTTGATGAATACGATGTTTAGACAATATCTTGACATGTTTGTGATTGTATTTATCGATGATATTTTGATCTATTCAAGGAGTAAGAATGAGCATATTGATCATTTGAAGATAGTGTTGCAAATTCTTAAAGACCAACAACTTTTTGCAAATCTTAGCAAATGTCAATTTTGGCTAAGGTCCGTAGCTTTTCTTGATAATATTGTGTCAAGCAAGGGAATTGAGGCAAATCCTATTAAGATAGATACAGTCAAGACTTGGCCTAGACCTCAAACTCCTTCCAATATTAGAATCTTCTTGGGTTTGGATGATTACTATAGAAGGTTTGTTGAAGGGTTTTCCTCCATAACTTCTCCTTTGACAGTTTTGACTCAAAAGAAAGCTAAGTTCATATGGTCGGAATCTTGTGACAAGAGTTTTCAAGAGTTGAAATATAGACTTACCTCCGCTCCTGTGTTGACCTTACCAGAAGGTACTAATGGCTTTGTGGTGTATTGTGATGCCTCTAGAGTTAGGTTGGGATGTGTTCTTATGCAAAATGGTAATGTTATTTCCTATGCTTCGAGGCAACTTAAAATCCATGAGAAGAATTATCCTACCCATGACCTTGAATTAGCCGCAGTTGTTTTTGCCTTAAAGATTTAGAGGCATTATTTGTATGGGGTTCATGTTCATGTGTTCACCGACCATAAGAGTTTGCAATATGTGTTTAGCCAAAAGGCTTTGAATCTTTGCCAAAGAAGGTGGCTTTAGTTATTGAAAGATTATTTCATGAGTGTTCTTTATCACCCCAATAAAGGTAATGTGGTAGCAGATGCTCTTAGCCAGTTGTCTATGGGGTAGTGTTGCTCACATAGATGAAGAAAATAAAGATTTGGTTCGAGATGTTCATAGATTGACCTGATTAGGTGTTCAATTAGTGGATTCAACCAAGGGCGATGTCATGGTCCATATTGGTTGCGAATTGTCTTTTGTGATGGATGTGAAAGCTGAGCAAAGTCTTGATCTAATTTTGGTAGAGTTGAAAGAGGCGGTGCTCAAAAATTCCATTGAGGTTTCATCCCAAGGGGGAGATGGGGTACTTAGATATCATGGTCATTTATGTGTTCCGAATGTTGATGACTAGAGGAAACAAATTTTGGCAGAAGCCCATAGTTCTTGGTATTCTATTCACCTGGGAGCCACCAAGATGTACTGTGATTTGCAGGAGATCTAATGGTGGAATGGGATGAAGAAGGATATTGCAGTATTTGTGGCTAAGTGTCCTAATTGTCAACAAGTGAAGGTTGAACATCAGAAATCGGGAGGTTTATCCCATGCCATTGGTATTCCTACTTGGAAGTGGGGAGATGTGAATATGGACTTTATTAGAGGGTCGCCACGCACTCAATGACAACATGACTTGATTTGGGTAATAGTGGATCGGATGACAAATCCGTTCATTTCATTCCTATCAAGCTTTCCTATTTGGTGGAAGATTATGCTAAGTTGTATTTGAGAGAGATGGTAAGGTTGCATGGGAGTTACAAAAGTTAAGCTTCGCACATGTTTTCATCTCCAAACAAATGGGCAAGCGCAGTGTATGATTCAGACTTTGGAAGACATGTTAAGAGCTTGTGTGATTGATTTTAACGGTAATTAAGATAACCATCTGCCATTAATTAAGTTTGCTGATAAAAACAATTATCACTCTAGTTTTGATATGGCTCCATTTGAAGCTCTCTATGGTAGTTGGTGTAAATCTCCTATAGGATGGTTTGAGGTTGTAACACCAAGGACCCTAGTAAACCATCCTAGAATCTATCCCAAGGCAGTGTACACTACTAAGGGACCCATGCCTCATAAGGGGTCCACGCCTTATGGATTGTCTCGTAGGTTAGGGTCCCAAAAGTTAACTTGAAGATCACCACCCACGGATGACCAGCACGTCCCATGGGTCCACCCACAGCCCATGGGCGTGGTCTCGTGGGTGAGGCAGGGGGCATGTTTATGTCGGTTAAGTGTTGGCTCATGGAACTTTCCAGAATTACTTAGGAGTTAAGTGGTGTGATCTTAACCTTACTTATACCACCTATATAAAGCTTTTAGACCGTAAATTTATTGATTCTAGTCATTATTTCAACTCACCAAAAAGAAACCCAATCCTCTCCAAGAAATCCTCTCTCTAGAAAGAAGAAGAAGAAAATCAAGCTAGGTCAAATTCCTACAATATTCCAAGCTTTGTGAGGGCCTTATAATCAAGGTATGATAGCTTTTTCATCCATCGATTTTTCCATCCACGGACTCCCCTAGTTATTCTACAATTGTGAAGATGAAATCCCCAATTCAAATTAGGGTTCCTTCCAAGATTGTGGGTTAAGTTTGAAATGGGTCCAATTGAGTGGCTATTGATTGTTTATGACTGAATTAGTAGTGATCATGTTATTATGATGAAATTTAATGTTTTACATTGTTAACCCTAGTTTAATTTATGAAATTGAAGTAATGTGGGTTTATGCCTTGTGAAGGGAAATTGAGGATTTTGAGAGAATCTTCTATGGGTGATGATATGTGTAGTAATTTCTTGAGAGTAAAAGTATGTAGACATGAATTGAATTAGATTAAATTATAAGTGATTGATCATGATTAGTAATTCTTGACATTGAACCTTTATGATGATATATGATTAGAATTGTTGAAGAATGAAGCATGTACTTAGAATGTCTTGTAATCTATGCTTATATGATAATGGTAAGAAGTAAAGCTTTGAGAGTAAAGCTTGTAGTGATGCATGTTGATTCCTAGGGCTTTGAGAGTAAATCTAAGGTGTTGAATTATAAATGCTAAGGTTTTAAGAGTGAAGGTTATATGATAATGGTAGACTATTAGATAGAGTTGTTGTTGAAGAACCTTACTCTCCTAAGCTACCTCATGAATGTGTGAATGTATGAAGTGATAGAATCACTTGAGTTAAGATGATATCCATGGCTAATGTAGTTATTCTAGATATGATGATTGAATGAGAGACTTGAACCTCAAGGAGGTAGACGTATGAGAATTATGCATGTTTTATGAATTCTATGTAAATGTTATGATTATACTTTGAGAGTGAAGCTTTAATGGTTAGGTTGTTGTTGTGGCCTGATTGGAAAGTTATCCTCATGACCTTATAATGAACTTAATGTGAAAAGTTTTCTCACATAATGAAGGTTCTATGGTTGAAAGGCTTTCTCACCTAGTTGAACCTAAGAGTAAAAGTGATCATGCATGGTGATAGTTGCTCACGCATGGTCTAAAGAGCTAATCTAATGAACTATCTTGGATTGATTGCCTAGAACATCTTTCCATGAAACTTGAGTCAAAGTGACTTCATAAGCTATCTTGTGGGATTTAGGCCTAGCACCGAGTGAATATTGAAAT
Organism: Solanum bulbocastanum; assembly: GCA_037074985.1. Taxonomy (NCBI): domain Eukaryota; kingdom Viridiplantae; phylum Streptophyta; class Magnoliopsida; order Solanales; family Solanaceae; genus Solanum; species Solanum bulbocastanum. The sequence goes on along the minus strand of CM073604.1, from coordinate 26,257,734 downwards.
GAGATGGAGGTTCCCACCTAGTTGAGTCTGGGCTTCGAAAATGAGAACTCTCACCAAGTAGAGTCCGGGTTTCTCAAAGTATGTCTCATGAGATGGAAGCTCTCACAAAGTGGAGTCCGAGTTTTCTAGTAGAAATCTTTGTATACCATAACTACGTGCCTGGTAGGAAAGTTAGCTAGTTAATCCAGCTAAGCTAACAAATCAGTTCTACCTTAGAAGAGTGGACCAAACCTTGAGGGTGTGGGTAACACTAGAAGGAATTATGTGATAGTTCATATGGTCTCATATCGCTTAAGGCTTTATCACAATTAGTAGAAGATTATTAATGAACTAAGACATGCTTGAAAGAGCATCTCATAGAGTTCAAACCTAATGGACTAAGACATGCTTTAAGGAGTATCTCATAGAGTTCAAGATTAATAATGAACTAAGACATGCTTGAGAAAGAATCTCCAAGGGTTCAAAGTATAATGAACTAAAGATATGCTTAAAGAAGTATCTTATAGTGTTCAAGAATAACAAGAGGAGTAGTGAAATAAGGCATGCTTAAGGAAGTATCTCCTAGTCTTCAAGGGTAACAATCTAAATGATTAACCAAGATATTCTTTTATGTGACTTATGAAGTATTTCCCTTACATGTTGTATACTTATCTTGGATTGTTGCTATAGTTGCCTTCCTTGATATGTTTGCCTAAAGGTGAATGTTACCTTATGTATGAGAATTATGCTAAGGATGAGATCTAAAGATGGTAAGTATGATTATGGTAACCTAAAAGTGGTTCTTAGTGTGGATGAGATTATGGGGTCTTGTCCATGCATTGCACAAGTATTCTTTGAGATTACTTGAGAAGTAAGTTCTCTTATGTTATAAAGATTTAAGGATTTACTATGCTTATGAACATATGTATCTTTTATGCTTATGGATTATGTTTTATGTTGACCAATGGTTATATTATGTATATAATTGAGATTATGCTTATGACTATGTTGTTATGCTCTTATTGTATTATGCTAGTCATTATATTTAGTACATTTTGTACTAACACATACTATTGCCTGCATTCTTATCAAATATAGGGTCCGGTGATATTGAGTACTATCCCCGTGGCTAGGTTCTTAGCAAGAGTAAGGAGTTAAATACTTGGTGAGTCCTCATTGCATTGAGGATTTTATCACCTTTCCTTTATGTCTATGTTTTATGTTTTAGACTTATTGTAAGGGCTGTGTCCTAAAGATTTATTCCAATTGTATTAGATGGTTTGAGAACAAAGTGTTATAGACTTTCGCTTGTTTTTATCAAAGACTTCGATTGTATGGATAAATTTTAAATATTTCCACACCATTTTCTATTATCTTATGTTATGATATGCTAAGAGGCTTGTATGAGGATTTTCGGAGTATTGTACGATGTGTCACATCTAGGGGGTACTCCTGGGTCGTGACAAACTTTTTATTAGAGAAAAAGATTTAGAATGTTTTAGGATGTCTCAAGCCTCGTCTAGTAGAGTCTTGTTCATAAATGTGAAGAGTGCCACATTTATGAATAGGAGGCAATTAGATGCTTAGGAAACTTCACTTATTCATTCTCTAAGTCGTGCCATAGAGTTAACTCTATTAGGTGTTTCGTCTAATCCGTGTTCGATGGTTTTCAGGATAAGGCTAATACAAGGGCAAATGCTAGAAGGAATGAGGGTTTCATGACCTGAGAGTACCCCCTAGTCGTAACATGGCGTACTCGACCCCGAAGGGGTATAATACAAGCCTCTTAGCATTCATAGCAATAGATACATAGAAATAGTGCGGAATTTAAAACTTTTCTTTAATAAATCCAACATCAAAAGACATTTCATAAAGCAGCGGAAATACTTAAGTCTCACATGGCCATCTTAGACAAAATTTAACAAGATAGAGTCACTACCCTTTACAATCGAGGCATAGACAAAAATCTTTAAGCATAAAAACTAAAAACAATAAAAGTCCTTGTCCTCAACATATTAGGACATACCAAAAGAGGTCTTGAGAGAACTCTAATCCCAAGCTTTCCTAGAGAAAGCAATCACTTGTCAGAACCTACACTTGTAGTAAAAATAAGAAAATATGGGTTAGCACACAAAAATGTACTAAGTATGATGACCATGCAAAAATATGCTTTAAAAAGGGACATTTTGTTGAAAGTCATGTTGTATGCCATTTTTTAAAAACTTCATGAACATTGGAACAAGAGGCATAATATATGTCACAACCAACATACAAAGTCACATAATTCACATTTGAGCAAAATCACATACAACCCTTTACCTTCACCTTGAGCCTCCACCTCAAGTAACCCTCAAGCTATGCCTTATGAAATGTATGGGTAGTGTCCTATACCACAACCCACACTAAGGAACCACCTTAAGGTCACCCAAAAGTGAACTTACCATTCATCCTTTCCCCATTTACACAATAAAGTATTTAGGAGATATAAACATTAAATGAATCACATCATCACATTAAGACCAACATCTAAGACAACTCTAAGTCATACTTGTGCAATGTGCAAGTAGCATCCCATACTACTACTCACACTAACTACTTCTTTGAAGTCACCATAGACACGGCACATTCATATAGAATAGACATGACACGGAAGTAACTCATAATATAATTCAAGTATAGTATGCATCTTTACATTTAAGAATTTAAGCCAACATTCTTCATTAGATTCATTTAGGACACATTCATGTATTTAGAGGACTTCTATACATTAAGTTTGGAAAACTAATATGCAATTTCAAACATAGAAGGCAAGCTATAGTCACAATACACTCATAACATAGAAATATCAATACCTTATCAACCTCTAAGAACACTTGTGCAATGTATGGTTGGCATCCAATATTACCAACATTACTAAGCATTCCATGAAGCCATATATTCATTTCCATAATCTTCAAGCTTACCATAATTCATAGTTATAAATGAGGAATTATACAAGTACATGAACTATGCATAAGTAAAGTTTATCTATTCATTTCTTATCATACCATAAGGAAAACATTCCACAACATCCAAATAAGTCTCCTTGTACAATGTAAGAGTGAAGTCCCATACCCCCACTTCTACCAAGTAAACCCATTAAGAAGTCATAGTATAGTTCCGATCATATTCATTATCTTATTGTTATTAGGGAATATTATCCATAACTGACATAGACCATGTGAGCTACATGGAATCCGGTGTCATATAACCCTACACCGAAAGAAGGTGTTCTTACTTGCCGAATGTAGAACTAATTATAAATAACTTCAAAGTGGATCCACTGGCTAAGTCCTACGTTTGGCATATAGTTATGGGATAGGGAGATTGCCACTAGAAACCCAACTTATTGCATTAGCGGAGGAGCTTCCGTCTCATGAGTTTACTATAGATGACCCAACCAACTACATTAGCGGAGGGGTCTTTTTCTCATTGTCGATATCCACTCGGTACTACGCATTATTTCGCAATTATACATAATTAGTATGGAAGTGTTTCTACATGTTTAAAGGCATACTTTACCCTTCGTTCAATACAACTCACCAAATAGCTCATAGATTCATCTAGGTGAGAACTACCTTTCACCTTAGAATCAACATTAGTATGTGAGAATAACTATCACACTAAGATCATATGTTCTCATAAGAATGGACTTTCAATCAATATAATAGGATCAACATGATTATGTACATTTCATGCATAATAATGTATAAAGGTGCATATAAGAACTATATTTTCAATTAACACCATTGATTCATCATGATGATGTTTATGCAAGCAGTGTGTGTGGGTAATTGTCTTTGCAATGATACAATTAACAACATTATAGTCATCCTAGACCATTCATACAATATGAAGTGTAGGGGATTAAGGGAAGAATAACCATTTCAACAATACCATCATATACTCAATAGTCATAGGACTTTCAACCTCTAAGTAAATCATGAGTTCACACACAATCTTGCCAAAATGCAAAAACCTTCACAATATGCCCTTCAAGGGTTATGGATCAACTCATCCCAACATATAACAATAGCACAATAACTAAGGGAATACCATGATCCGACAACTCATCAATACATTAATCACATCATGATTGAAACTTTATACTTCAAGTATTCATCAACATGCAAATAATATCATGATCAAGTCAATTCATTTTTAGAAGTATTAACCAAAACCAATTCAAGACTAGGTGATCTAATCTAAGGCATTACATTGAGAAATTCATCATTCTCAGAGGATCACATTTAACCCTCAGTTGCCTCTTTCATGACATAACCCTAGAATCTTAGGTTAATAAAAAAAATGTAGAATTATACTAACATCAAGTAACTATATCATAATTAAACACCTCCGCCTTTCAAGTGGATCAACATCTCTAACACAAGTTTACTACAACAAGTACTTAGGTCAAACTTTCCCCTTTCAAGGATATGATCACAAATCCTCAATTCACCAACAATTCACCATAATTAGTCATAGATGATGATACAAGTCAACAATGTAATTCAATCTACACATAAATCCATCAACATTTATTCATAATAAACAAACCCACTTCATAAGACACAATTCAGGAAGTGAGAGAAACTATGGGTTCATAGAGTAATTTAATATTATAACATCAATTAAACATCAATATAATCATAGTTTATCATTTGAAAATGTTTGATGCAAGAACCCATGAGGTTGAGTAAAACTTAGGGTTTTGTGTAACTTGAAAACTTTGAAACTTCTTTGAAATTAACTCTAGGGTGAAAGCTAACCCTAGATGAAGGATCAACATACCTTATACTTCAAGAATCCCACGAAAATCTACCCAAAAGCCTTCCTCTTCAAGCCCTAAGTCTTCTTGTCCTCTTGGTCTTCAATGGAGTTTTTAGAGAGAAGATATTTTGGGAGAGAAGGTTTTAATTTGGGGGAAAAGTGAATAATGAAATCTAAAATACCAATTAAACATTTTAATACTCTTAAAATACCTTTAAAATCCTAAAATAACAGTCCATACACAATTGGGACTTGGGGTTAATTTACCAATTCACCCCCAAGTTGGCCATGTCTCTTGACACTAAACCAGGTCTCATTCATGAAACCCCCATCCAAGGATCATGGATGGGTTGACGGACTGTACTGATCTTCCATCAATGGTGGTTGTGGCTTTTTTAGAAGCCTCTTGACCTATGGAGGCTATCCATGGGGCATGGATGAACGTATGGTGTGTGGAACCCTTTTGTAGGTCACCCCTTTTTGGCTAACTTTATGGTTTCCTTGGGATCCTCAGGTGTAGACCCTTAGGGTGGTCCTTGGGAATTCGTACCTTGACTTCTAACCCTGAAACACCTTAACCATGACTTGGGACAACATACAACACCATCAAATCTTATGACAAACACAAACGCACACACGTTAGGCTCTAGTTTCACTAGTTTCTTTTTTGGGTCCTTATAGAGGGAGACAATGTAGAGCAAGAGGTTCCTGTCCAACCCCCTCCCCAAGCTTCGATTGACCCTTTGGTTGAGAATGTGACCCTTGCGGAATTTAGGTCTACTATCCAAATGTTGACTCAAGTCATGATGGCTCAAGCCAATAAACAAGTTTTAGCTCTGGTGAATTCTAATGTGAATTCGGCTGCTTCAAGGCTTAGGGACTTTGCTAGAATGAACCATCCCAATTTTCATGGCTCCAAAGTGGAAGAAGATCCTCACGTATTTACAGAAGAGCTTTATAAAGTACTTGATACTATGGGGGTGACTTTGGTAGAGAATGCGGAGTTGGCCGCTTATCAATTGAAAGGTGTTGCTCAAGTGTGGTATAATCAATGGAAGAGAAATATACGGGTAGGAGCGGTTCTTGTAGAGTGGGAGGTGTTTAAATTGGTATTTCTTAATAGATTATTTCCTCGAGAGTTGAGGGAAGCTAAGGTGGAAGAGTTCATTAACCTTCGCCAAGGAAGTAATAGTGTGAAAGAGTATGCCCTGAAGTTCACTCAATTGTCCAAGTATACACCAACTATGGTGGCAGATTCGAGGGATAAGATGAGTAGGTTTTTGATGGGTGTGTCAGACTTGGTTGAAGAAGAATGTCGTACGGCAATGCTCTATCATGACATGGATATCTCAAGGTTTATGATGTATGCTCAACAAATTAAGGAGTCAAAACTCAAGAAAAAGAATAGAGAGGTGAAAAGAGCTAGACAGGTGATGGGAACTTCTCCAATGCTAGATCTGATGGATATGGTCAGCCTAGAACCCAACAGGGGGTTTCCAATCAAATTTCCCCCAATACTCATAGGCATGACCAATAGAGGGTGTCTAAACATAGAAGAGGGAGTATGAGTGAATCTTCGTTGCTTAATCCTACTTTCACTATATATGGAATGAAACATCATGGTAAGTGACTAGCCGACAAGGATGGTTGTTATGGTTATGGTGATGATGGTCATAAGATGAGAGATTGCCTGGTACTTAAGGCAAAGGGGAGAGAGGCCATACAAGCTTCTTTTACTGGTCAAAATGAGAGTGCTCCAAAAAATAATAGGTTCTGTGGTCTTTAAGCTAGAGATGAACAAGAGTGACCTCTAAATATTTCTACCAGTATGTGTTTAATGATTTAGTAGATTTTGAATTACTTATCTTTTTTGACTTTATATGCTAGACTTTGATGTTATCTTGAGTATGAGTGGGCTACGTTATTGTTGTGTGATGTTGTTAGTAGAACCCTACTTGGCCATTTTGAGCTTTAGGTATGTTGGTGAAGAATTGAGGAATAGGGTGTTTGGAAGATGCCTTGAGATATTCAACTAGTGGGCTCCTATAAAGGGTGGTAGTATAATACACCATAATTTATAATCATCATGTGTGATGGATGTGAAAGCTTAGGTGATAATGCTTAGAAAGTCCAGTAAGGCTTACTCCTAAAGGGGAGATGGGGTGCCTAGATGTCAAGGTCATTGTGTGGTTATGAGTGGCCATGATTTCTTTATATGCATGTTCATGAAAAAACTTAGGTCTTAATAGAAATGACTTATGTGCATAGTTTTTCCTCATGTTATAGTGCATTAAGTAGAATTGCCTATAGACTTCATGAGGTGAATTGATGAACATGCTTTAGTATGCTTTTAAGAGTAATTTCATATCGGCTCCATGTTATTGTGTTGGGCATGCTTTTAGTTGGAGAAGGTAGTTCCACCTATTAATATGTCAAATTTTAAGTATGCATAATGGGTTGTTAGATGTAGTTCCTACTTCCTTATATTACATATATTTATTACGTTTATCTTGGGGTTGATGTTTTCCTCCTTTTTTTATGTGCATTTATATGAGTTGCATGTAAGATGGTTTTCTAGTATATAGTTGTAACCTTAACAAGTGTCTAGAACCTCATTCAAGGACGAATGTTCCCAAGGGGGAGATAATGTAACACCTCAAAAACTGGTAGGCTAAACTAGAGTTGACGTTAGGGTTAGAGTTGTGAATTTACCTTCCCATACTTAGAATGATGGTTTTTGGGGTAGAATTTCAAGGTAAGACTCCCCAAGGACGAACCAAGGGTCCTTGACGAGGACCCTAGCAAGCCACCCTAGAATCTGCCCCAAGGCAGTGTACCCACGAAGGGACCCATACCCTGTAGTGATCCCATGCCTCGTGGATGTCCTTGTGGGTTAGGTTCCCAAAATTTCACTTACAGACCACCACCCACGGAAGACCAGCACACCCTGTGTGACCACCCACAACCTGTGAGCGTGATCTCGTCGGTGAGGCAGTGGACATGTTTAAGTCGTTAAGTGTTGTCTTATGGAACTTTCCAGAATTAATTAGGGGTTAAGTGGTGTCATTTTAATCTTACTTAGACAACCTATATAATTGATCCTAGTCATTATTTCAACTCACCAAGAAGAAACCCAATTCTCTCCAAGAAATCCTATATGTAGAAGAACAAAAAGAAGAAGAGAATCAAGCTAAGTCAAATTCTTCCAATATTCCAAGATTTGTAAGGGTTTTATAATCAAGGTATGATATATTATTCATCCATGGATTCTTCCATCTATGGAGTCACCTAGTTATTCCACATTTGTGAAGATGAAATCCCCAATTCAAATTAGGGTTCCTTCTAATATTGTGGGTTAAGTTGAAAATGGATCCAATTGAGTAGATATTGATTGTTTATGATTGAACTAGTAGTGATTCATGTTATTATGATGAAATTTAATGTTTTACATGGTTAACTCTAGTTTAATTGATGAAATTGAAGTAATGTGGGTTTATTCCTTGTGAAGGGAAATTGAGGATTTAGAGATAATCTTGTAGGGTTGATGGTATGCCTAGTAATTGCTTGAGAGTAATATTATGTAGATATGAATTGAATTTGATTAAAGTATAAGTGATGGATCATGATTAGTAATGCTTGACATTGAAACTTTATGATGATATATGATTAGAATTGTTTAAGGACGAAACATGTACTTAGAATGTCATGTGATCTATGCTTATATGAGAATTGTAAGAACTAAAGCTTTGAGAGTAAGGCTTGAAGTGATGTATGTTGATTCCTAGGGCTTTGAGAGTAAATCTAAGGTGTTAAATTATGAATGTTAAAGGCATTATGAGTGAAGGTTATATGATAATGGTAGACTAGATAGAGTTGTTGTGGAAAAACCTTACCCTCCTAAGCTACCTCATGAATGTGTGAATGTATGTAGTGATAGAATTACTTGAGTCAAGATTATATCCATGTCTAATGTAGTTATTCTAGATGTGATGATTGAATGAGAGACTTGAACCTCAAGGAGGTAAGAGTATGAGAATTATGCATGTTTTACGAATTCTATGTAAATGTTATGACTACACTTGAAGAGTGAAATGTTAATTATTAGGTTATTGTTATGGGATGATTAAGGGTTATCCTCATGATCTCATAATGAACATAATATGAAAGGTTTTCTCACATAATGTAGGTTCTAAGTTTGAAAGGCTTTCTCACCTAGTTGAACCTAAGAGTAAAAGTGATCATGGATGGTGATAGTTTCTCACTCAGGGTCTAAAGAGTTAATATAATCAATTAACTTGTATTTATTGTCTAGGACATCTTTCTATAAAACTTGAGTCAAAGTGACTTAATAAGCTATCTCGTGGGATTTAGGCCTAGCACCAAGTGGATATTGAAATGAGATGGAGGTCCCCATCTAGTTGAGTATGGGCTTCCAAAATGGGAACTCTCACTAAGTAGAGTCTGGGTTTCCCATAGTATGTTTTTTGAGATGGAATCCCTCACCAACTAGAGTCCAGGTTTCCTAGTAGAAATCTTCATATCCTATAGCTACATACCCCATAGGAAGGTTAGCTAGTGGATCCAACAAAGCCAACAAAACGGTTCTACCTTAGGCAAGTGGACCAACCCTTAACGGTGTGGGTAACACCGGACGGGATCATGTGACAGTTCATATGGTCTCATGTCTGTTAAGGCTCTATCCAAAATAGCACAAGATTATTAATGAACTAAGACATTCCTGAAAGAGCATCTCGAAGAGTTGAAACCAATGGACTAAGACATGCTTGAAGGATCGTCTCATAGAGTTCAAGATTAACAATAAACTAAGACATGCTTGAGAAAGCATCTCCAAGGGTTCAAAGTATAATAACTAAATATATGCTTAAAGGAGTATCTCATAATGTTCAAGAATAACAAGCGGAGTAGTGAAATAAGAAATGCTTATGGAAGTATCTCCTAGTGTTCAAGTGTAACAAGCTAAATGATTAACTAAGATATGCAAGAAGTGTCTCGTAGTGTTAAGAGTCTTTAAGGATGATGTTGGCTTGCATTAAAAGTAATGAATATGAATGAGAGCCTAAAGTGACTTGCTTAGCATGGGTGCAGTTAAAGGGTCGTATCCATGTATTCCACAAGCTTGCCTTTAGGTGACTTATGAAGTATTTCTCTTACATGTTGTATTCTTATCTTGGATTATTTCTATAGTTGCCTTCTTTGATATGTTTGACTAAAGGTGAATATTACCTTGTCTATGAGAATTATGCTAAGGATGAGATCCAAAAATGGTAAGTATGATTATGATGACCTAAAAGTGGTACTTAGTGTGGGTGAGATTATGGGGTCTTGTCCATGCATTGCGCAAGTATTCCTTGAGGTTACTTGAGAAATAAGTTATCTTATGTTATGGAGATCCAAGGATTTACCATGCTTGTGAACATGATGTATCTTTTATGCTTATGGATTATGCTTTATGTTGACTAAATTTTACATTATGTCTATAATGGAGATTATGCTTATGACTATGTTGCTATGCTATCATGTTATTATGCTAGCTATCATATTTAGTACATTTTGTACCAACACATACTCTTGCCTACATTCATATCAAATGTAGGGTCCGGTGATATTGAGTCCAATCCTCATGGCTAGGTTCTTAGTAAGAGCAAGGAGTTGAAGATTTGGTGAGTCCACATAGAATCGAGGATTTCATCACCTTTCCTTTATACCTATCTTTTATGTTTTAGACTTTTTTATGGGCTGCATCCCAAAGATTTATTCAAGTTGTATTAGATTGTTTGATACAAAGTGTTATAAACTTCCGCTTTCTATTATAAAAGACTTCGATTGTATGGATAAAGTTTTAAAAATCCATGTTATGATATTCTAGGAGGCTTGTACGAGGCTTTTTGGAGTCTTGTACTCCGTATCACATCTAGGGGGTACTTTTGGATCGTGAAAGAGGTGGGTTAAGTTGCTTGCATATGTCCTAAATTGGTACATGAGACAATAGAGAAGATTCGGCTTATTAGAGAGAGGTTCAGAACGACTCAGAATTGGCAAACGTCTTATGCCGATGTTAGAAGAAGGGACCTTGAATTTGAGGTTCATCATTAGGTTTACTTGAAAATCTCATCCATGAAGTGTGTAATGAGGTTTGGGAAGAAAAGGAGACTTAGTCCCCATTTTGTAGGCCCATACCAAATTTTGAGACGTGTTGGTAAGGTTGCATATGAGCTTGATTTGCCAAATGAGTTGGTATTAGTGTATACGGTTTTCCATTTCTCTATGATTAATAAATGTGTTGGGAATTCAACATCCATAGTTTCCTTAGAAGGTTTGGAAGTTCAAGAGAATCTTGCTTACAAAGAGATTCCAGTTGAGATTTTAGACCGGTAAATCAAAACTTTGAGGCAAGGAAGTTGCTTCCTTGAAGGTGTTATGGAGGAATCATTTAGTTGACGGTGCTACTTGAGAGGCCGAGTCTGATATGATGTCTCGATATCCTCATCTCTTTCCTTCTACTCTTACTCTAGCTTGAAGTAATGAGTTCCTCTTGGTTTGTGCTATGTTTTGGGAGTCTTGTGTGATTTATGTGTTTCCATGTTTCCTTATGTTATGCATATTCATTAAAAAGCTTAAGTTTTGAAATAAATGGCTTATATGATTTATTTTTATCATGCTATTGTGCATTGAGTATGAATTGCCTATAGACTTCATGAGATGATTGTTGAACATGCATTAGATATGCTTTTGTGAATGAATTTCATAAAGGCTCCATGAGATTATGTTGAGCTTGCTTTTAGCCTGTAGAAGGTTGTTCCTCCTTGAATATGTGAAATCTGAAATTTTCATGCTTATTGGGTTATTAGATGTAGTTCCTACATTCTTATGATGTATTGAGTATGTTTTTCTTGGAGTTGATGTTTCCTCCTTGATTATGTGCATTTTGATGAGTTGCATGGTTCATGGGCTGCTAGTCTTGAGTCTTTTTCATTTAAGGTGTGCCTAGAATCTCATTCGTGGACGAATTGTCCCAAGGGGGAGATATTGTAACACCCCAGATTCAAAAAAGCCAAATTATAGCTTTCCAGATGTTGTAGGTACCAAACCACTCTGGCCACCCACGGCCGGTGGATGGAACCACAAAACGTAGGTATGGTCCGTCGATGGCTTGCCTAGCCTTAGTGGGAGGGCCAAGACCTACAACCCATAGGTCAGACCACAGTTTGTGGTCGTGGTCGTGGTTCGTGGTTTGAGGCCCAAATGTCATGTCTCAGATCACCATCAATGGTCTTACATAACAGAATGAAGGTCAGTCCATGGCCGGTCAATGTGTGGCCATAGGTCTAGGCAAAAAGCTCTGTATCTACCGACTGAGGGGCGTCGGTGGTCAGCTAGCAGTTATTTTTTGGGTTAGTTCGGTCTTTTCCTAATTGATTAATTCATATACTATGTTGTTTTACCTGAGTTTGGAACCCCCTATATAAGCCTTTTTACCCCCAAATTCACCTCATTTAATTCATTCTTCCAAATTCCCAAGAGAAAACAAAATCTCCTACCAAATATTCTTTCTCTAGAAACCTAAAGAAGAAGAAGAAGGATTTAAACTAGGGTTTCAAGATAAGGTTTCAATTCCTCCATTGAAGATAAGCAATTGGACTTGAGGTATCGTAGTTTTCATCCATGAATCTCTTCCATTCATGGAGTCCCCGAATTCCCCAAATTAGCTAGGGTTTTCTTCAATCATCATGGTTCTTTTGATTATTGATCTTAATGATTGAATTATGTTTTAAGATACATGAATTGATGATTTGCAATGATTTTATGATGTTTTCCCTATAAACCCATGTAAACCCCATGTTTTTTAAATTGTGATCATATGAGGTGGGTTTTTGATTATCAAGGAGAAGTTTTATGAGCTAAAGATTGAACTGATAGAATCACATGAATTTCTGATATAATCTTTATCTAATGCTTGAATTCTAGATTTGGTTATTGAAAGTAAGATTTGAACCTTGAAAGGGAAAAGTATGAGTTTATGAATGATCTTATGAAAACTATGTAAACGTTTTAAGGGTGGTTCGAGAGTGAAGTGTCAATGATGTTGTTGTTGTTGTTGTGTTGTTGAAAGGATATTCTCATAAACACTTACAACCATGGTGTTAAAGTTTTTCTCACATAGAAAGGATTCTTAGGCTGAAAGGCTATTCTCACCTACTTGAATCGAAGAGTAAGAGTTATTTTATTGAAACTAGCTTGGCTTGGTTGTCCAAGGACATCTTTCCATGAATGATAAGAACAATTAAGAATTGACTATTCTGTGGGAATTATGTTTAGCACTGAGTAGATATGATGTGAAATGGAAGCTCTCCCGTTAGTAGAGGCCGGGTTTCTAGAAGCAATCTCTTGCGATGGAAGCTCTCCTGTTAGTAGAGGCCGAGTTTCTAGTAACAATTTCCTTATCCCTTAAACTATGTTCCCTCATAGGTTGACTAGATAGTGGATCCACTTAAGCTAGAAGTTCATGGTTCTACTTTAGGCAAGTAGAACAACCCTTTTTCAGTGTGGAAGACACTGGGGGATCATGTAATAGCTCACATGGTCTCTATGTTGGTTAAGGCAAATTTTCCCACAAAAATACTAAAAGTGAACTAATGTTACTAAATGAGTATCTTATATGTCTATAAAGATTTAAATATGATTTAGCTTGCATTGACCATAATGTTATGAATTATGTCTTGTAACTCTCTTAAATCATGTTTTAATTGGTCAATTGCATGTCATGAAATGAAATGTCCCTTATTAGCATATTTTAAATATTTTTATACATAGCTATCATACTTAGTGCATTTTTGTACTAACGCATACTCTTGCCTTTACCCTTCCGAAATGTAGGGTCTGATAGATAGGGTTTCAAATATAGTTGCTAGAGCTTGGACTTTGACTCTTTCCTGAGCTGGGTGAGTCCTCATGGTTTGAGGACAGATGTCATTGCTTTAGTTTCTTTCTTGTATTTCCTTTTTGGACATAATGTATGAGCTATGTCCAATTTCATTCTATTGTATTAGTTGGCTAGGATGAGGCATGAGTTTAGACTTCCGCTTTTCTATAAAATTCTTTTGGACTTAATATGTTGTTTAACTCTTTATTGTACTATTTTTTATGTTATGACAGTTAAGTGGCTTTTATGGATTCCTTCGGTTTTCTATATGCCATGTTACATCTAAGGGATACCCCTATGTCGTGACACCTTAAATAAAGCAAGCCTCCTTCTTTGGAGAAGATTTAGATCCTTCTGATTAAACACATATTGCCAACTTTTGTGGTCGGTAAAAACATCGAAATGAACCCATACAAATAATGTCTCAAGATCTTAAGACCAAGTACAACTGCCGCTAGTTCGAGGTCATGTGGTAGGATAATTCTTCTCATGAATCTTAAGATGCCTTGAAGCATAGGCAATAACTTTCACATTTTTCGTAAGCACACATCCTAGCCCAATTCTTGAGGTATCACAATACACAACAAAACCATCAGTCCCTTCCGGTAAAGTCAACACCGGAGTGGAAGTAAGTCTATCCTACAATTCCTGAAAGCTCTTTCCACATGCTTTGAATCATATGAACGTGTCCTTATTTTGAGTCAGTGTTGTCAATGGAGAAGAAATTGAAGAAAAACTCTCAACAAACCTTTTCTGGTAACCAGCCAAACCCAAGTGGCTTCTAATATCTGAAAGGGATAGAGGTCTGGGCCAACTTTGAACCGCATCTATCTTCTTAGGATCCACCTCAATACCCTTACTTGAAACAATATGACCAATAAAAGCCACAAACCTTAGCCATGACTCACATTTTCTAAATTTTGCAAATAGTCATTGGTCCTTAAGGATTTGCAACACGATCCTCAAATGATTGATATGATCACCCTCACTTCTCGAATAGATCAATATATCATCAATGAACACAATCACAAACATGTCAAGGTATTGTCTAAACACCCTATTCATCAAATCCATAGATTCCGCCGGAAGATAAGTCAAACCAAATGACATTACCAAAAATTCATAATGACCATACTGAGTCCAAAAAGTGGTCTTCGGAATGTCATCTTCCTTCACCCTCAATTGGTGATAACCTGACGGAAGGTCAATCTTGGAAAAGTAACTCGCTCCTTGAAGTTGGTCAAACAATTCATATATCCTTGGAAGAGGATACTTATTCTTAACTGTCACCTTGTTAAATTGCCGATAGTTTATACACATACGGAGAGAACATATTTCTTTCTAAAAAAAAAATTTGGAAAACCCCATGGAGAGGTATGCAGTTAGAGGAAACCCTTATCCAAAAAGTCATTCAATTGCTCTTCCAACACCTTTAATTCTGTTGGAGCCATTTAGTAAGGGGGAACAGATATAGGTTCCGTATCTAGGAGAAGGTCAATACTGAAGTTTATTATCTTTTTGGGGACAATATAGGAAAATCAATTGAGAACACTTTCGAAAACTCAATAACCACAAGGACCGACTCAAGAATAGAGGTTTTAGAATCACCCTAACTAGATGGTATATGTAACTCTTAGAAATCATCTTTCTAGCTTTAAGACAAGAAACAAACTTACCCTTAGTCAAAGAATTTCTCCATTTCCACTCTAGGATGGGGGGTTCATTTTGAAACTAAAATTTAACTGCATGAGCTCTACATTCAATAGAAGAATAACATGAATGCAACCAATCCATACCAAGGATAACATCAAAATATAACATATCAAGCTCTACAAGATCAATAAGAGTCACTCTATGGGACAAGGAAACATGAAACTCTCTATAGACCCTTCTAGCTAGAATAGAATAACCAACAAGAGTAGAGACACAAAAAGGGTCAAACAGCACATCCAGAAGAACATCAAACCTCATAGTCACATATGGCACTAGAAAGTACAAGGTAGCATCAGGGTCGATTAAAGCGTAAACATCAAGTTGAAAGACTTTCAACATATCGGTAACCACATCGGGAGAACCCTCTTGATCATGACAAGTCTGAAGTGCATAAAATTTGCTTTACTTAGGATCATTTGAACCTTAACCACTAGGACCTAATGAAGGATTAGGTTGATCCCTTTGACGATTATCTTCATCATTCTTAGCAACTAAAGGACAATCTCTTATATTATGGTCCCTCTTACCACAATCAAATAAAGCATTGGGACCCGCTAGACACTTGCCCTCGTGCTTTCTTCCACACTTCGCACAAGTAGGCAATAAAGACCCACTACCACTTCTTCTGTGAGGCTTAGCGTTAGACACCCTTTATTTGTTGAAATTAGAAGGGACATTGGAGGACCCTTGATCGTAAGACCTTTGTCAAAACTTAGAACGACTATGTCCATCGTACCTTTAATATGAGAAATTACCATCACTAGTTTTAGACCTCTTCGCCTCCCTAGACTTTTTCTTAAGTTTCTCTTCTTTGATTTTTTGATAATGAACCATGAGACGAGATATGTTCATATCATTAATAAGCATCGTGGCACGACATTTCTTAACCACAATTTTAGACACACCTGAAACAAACTAGCTTATCTTTGCCCCAGGATCGACAACCATAGTAGGAGCATACCTCGATAATTGTGTAAACTTTAAAGATTATTCTATCACACTCATAGTTCCTTGACAGAGATTAATGAATGCAAGTACATTTTCCTCCCTCATTTCAAGGTAAAAGAACCTATAAAGGAAATCAACTTTGAACTTTTCCCAATCGAGGGGACCCGCATCTTCTTCTCTCTTCTCTTTCCATTGGTTGAACCACACTTGAGCAACAACTTTAAGTTGATAAGCAACCAACTTTGCCTTTTCAACGGGCATCACTCCCACGATCATCAACACCTTGTACACTTCATCGATAAACTCTTGGGGGTCTTCCTCAACCTTAGAACCATGAAACTCTGGGGGATTCATTCTAGTGAGGTCCCTCACTCTAGATTCTAGCATAACCACAGTTTAGTTCATGGGGACCACAACCTCCCTATTGGCTTGTACCGTCATGGCTTGAGCGAATACTTGAAGAGCTGCCCTAAACTCCATATTTTTCATTTGATCAGCTAATGGATCAGCCAGAACCGAGGGATCTTGAGGAGGAGCTTTTCGTTCCACATTCTCTCCTGCATTCCCTCTAACATATGCTCTTTGAGTAGCCATATCCTGTAGAGCATCAGTTAAGGATTATGAGAGAGACCTTATAGAGTTTAACTATATCACATAACTTTAGAGTAATGAAAGAAGTTGAGTTTCTTAAACATCTTGTAGCCTCTCATTCATAACAGTGGTGTGCTTCAAACTCATGAACAATACTCTACTCGACTTGGCTTATGACACTTCCTAGGACCTTTCCAAACATTGTGCTCTAATTACAAAGTTTGTCACAACCCATGGTAGACCCTAGATGTAACATGGCATATAGGATGTCGAAAGGACCCATACAAGCCACTTAGCATTCATCATATAAGAAATAGAATATCAAAGAGAAAAAAAGAAACATTTCAAGTCTAAAAGTTTTACCAAAGTAATGCGGAAGCCTAAAATCATCTTAAAGCCATCTAGTACATAAGAATGAATTTGGGCGTAGCCCGTACTTCACGTTCCAAAACTAAAAGTAAGGAAATACTAAAAATAATAAATATCTAGTCCTCCAAGCATGAGGACTCACCAAATCTTGAAATCTCCTCAAAAAACTCTAGCCTCAAAATTGGAACCCTCACTGTCGGACCCTACATATTGGTAAATGTAGGCAACAATATGAGTTAGTACAAACTTACCAAGTATGATAGTCATGCATAAAATCATATAAAGGCATGCTAAAATGGGGACATTTTCATGATCATGCAATGACCACGCTAAAACATGAATCCTGAATATTAGAAAGCATATATGTAAAACATGATCAATGCAACTGAATATCGTTTTAAAACATTCGTAAGATACTTCTTAAAGTAATCCAAGTTCCTCTTAGCTTGCTTGTGGGAAGTAGCCTTAACCGACATATAACACCATGTGAGCTATCAACATGGAATTCGGTGCCTCCCACATTGAAAAGAGGTGTCCTACTTGCGAAGGTAAGGAGAATGAACGTTTAGCTCCACTAGGTAATGTCTATCTAGACAATAACATGTTGGCACATAGTTTATGGGACACGGGTAATTGTCACTTGTCCACTCGGTAATAAGCTTAACTTTCATGAATTAGTTCTTAATTATATTCATCTTCTCTCTTAAAGGAACATATGTAATCATCTATTGTCCTCACATCATGTGACATGGGTAATCTCCTCTTGTCTTTTAATTAAATGGAATGGGTAGTTACTTCATGTCTCTACAGTAGAATAGCTCCTTAACATTGATTCATTTTAGGTGAGAAGAACTTCCAACCCTAAGAACCCTTACTATGTGAGAAGACCTGTCACAATCAACACAATAGTTGATTTCAAAGGATTCACGATTTAACTCAAAGACTTTCTTGAACTATTCTCTTAACTCTTTCTTGAATTTGAATTATGAATTCAAGACATATGATTCATGATATGAAAGATCTCCATGACAATGTAGACTCATTCTCATACATTCCCCTCATTCTCATACTCACCTACTTGAATCTTCAAACAAGTTATTAGAAATTGTATAAGACTACTCAAAAGGACTCAAAGGAACTTTCTCAAAATGTTTGAAAGAACTCTAAAGACTTAACTCTTAAATCTACCTTGAATTTGAATTAAGAATTCAAGGTTATGATTCATATTATGAATCATTTTTAGGTGTTTAGAAGTAGTTTAGAGTGTTTGGAATCAATAGGGAGTAAAGGTGCACTTTAAAAGAACTTAGAAGGGTAAAACGACGAAAAAAGGATGGGGGAAGGAGACCCTGCACACTGATGTTTGCGTAATCAAGACACATCTTATGATGCATGTGTCTACGATCATACAATAGTTTAGTACCCCAACCAAGGGTTGGGATCAACCCAAGAGAGTGGATTTGAGAATTTATAGAAAAATAAAATTTAGTTCTAACTAGTCGTAGCTAAAGACATTAACGAGTAAAAATATTGTAAATTAAAGGGGGACACAAGAGTGTCAATTAACAATGGGGGGTTTTTTCACAAGTAAACAAATAGCAAAATAAACAACGATTTCTAAGTAATGAGAAGGAATCCTTGGGATGTTACGGAAATACGGGTTAATCTAGATTATTGGGTACATGCTTTCTATAGAAAATTCATAGAATAATTTTAACTAGGCTAAGCTTTAAGGGGGATAAGCTCTCTCTCGAGCAACTTACCCTGTTTCAAAATGCATTCCTCTCGGACACCCACTTGCCGCATGAAGACCAGCCTACGCCTTAACCCACTCACTCTCTCGAGCTGAGTGTGTGGAAATTGGACTAGGGTTCACTCTCTCGAGCTGAACCTCATGTTGACCCACTCACACTGGCCCATCAATCTAGTGGTCTTAGTTTTACGACCTCTCTCTCGAGCAAGCTGAAAACATATTAATAAACTTGTATTTGAAACTACAAATTCATTAAATTCATCCACAACCACTAAACAAAATCACAATTAAACTACAAGTAAACTATTAGCAAGTAAGACCCAATAATTATCTTAACCCATATTCGCTAAATCACATCCCAAGAGATAGAAATTTATACCTAAATGAGCTTGCATTCAAATGGATATGAAGATTTAAGTCTTGTTACAGGCCAAGAATAAAGAATCCAAGAGACCCAAGTCCAAATCCTTGGAGATGAAATCCTCTTCTTCTTCAAGTCTTCGAAACCCTCAAAAAGTACTATTCTATATAAAAATAATAATAATTGTTCGAATCTAAGTGAAAATTATAATAATTGTTCTACACTAAAACTAAAACTCTAACTAGTATTTATAAGTTTCATAGATTTGTGTTGCAGTGGATCGTTTGGCGTCGTTAGTCGAAATCACTGATTAACTCGATGATTCACCCTTTGGTGTAGTTTATCGATGTATTGCACTAGCCTTTAGCATCGTCGTGCTTTGGGTCATTGGACGGTATGGTAATGCTTTGCGAAAATGCTCAGCGATGCGCCGACTGCACTCTTTTTTCGCCAACTTGATCCTTTTTTCTTCAGGGCTTAGAACACTGAAACAAAAGGCGAAGTAAGACCCTTAGGCGACTCGCCAAGTTGACTCGGTGCTCTCAGACCTTCATTTCTTCAGTTTTTTTAGCCTCTTCATTCCTTTTTGTGACTTAGTGTCCATGCTTTCCTTAAAACTTCAAATACCTGAAACTTAAGGGTTTTCATCAGATATTGATATAAAGTAAGCATTTGAGGACACAATTTATATTAAAATATAGCCTTGAATGAGTCCAATTTGTGGACTCATCACGTACTGCCCCTAAACTTTAGAGAACACTTTCTAGCGCATTGTTGGGGTGCCGTCTAGGCCCCTTCTTACGTATCTGGGGCGTGCCGCCCCAGCCCTCCCCCTGAATAATCCCACAAATTTTACTTCTTCGTTTTAAGCTCTAATTCACCTAGAATCGAATGGTTTCTTCCAAACTTGCTTTGATTTGAATACCCAACATAAGTACATGAAAATCTACTCAGAAACAACTTTCAAACTCCTAACTTTCATCTCATGAACTCATCAGAATCCCAACAAATTAAGATTTAGAATGAAACATCAAAAACACTTATGAAGAACTCATCAAGAACTTAAATTTTTCAATATTTATGGATATATTTGCAAAAGAAACTCATGATTGACGTGTGGGTGAACAAATCCAACACTATGGAAGCTTACATACCTCAAAGATCTAGGTTCTTGGCGAAATCTTGAATTTCTTGAACAAACGCTTGAAACTTTGACCTTTTTCTCCGCTTTTCTCTTCTTTTCTCTTCCTAAACTCTAATAAAAACCCTAAGTATATTTTAGGAATAATTAAAACTGATTTTAATCAGTTTAGACTCTTAAAACCTCAATAAAAATGATTAAATTTGATTGGGTAAGTAAAAGACCAAAATACCCCTTATATTTTTAGGTAGCTTTCCTTAATTAGATAGCCTGACTTCAAAAAGGCATATGTCCCGCATATGAGCACAAAAATTAGAAAAATTGGTGGCGTTGGAATGAGAATTCCAAGGCCTTTCATTTAATATTTTATTTCTCTCCTGACGCATCATGTACTAAAAATTACGGTCATTTTAAGTTGACCCCAAACTTTGAAGAACCTAGGAATGAGGAGAAGGAATTATCTTTTGTTCGTTTTGGAACTCAAGGTGCTTCATCTAGTGACCTTAATACCTAAGAAAATTTTAAATTCCGACGAAAAATATTACTCTCAATGAAGGAAGGTTCGAGTCCTATCTTAAAATTTTATGGGGTGTTACAGTCCTCCATAAAGACAATGACGAACAAATCAAGATACGGCCTGAACATCCGCATCATCAAGTCCATAAAGGTGACTTGGCAATTAGTCACTCTAAAATACATCGCTAGGAACTCTTAATTACCATATCAAGTACTGAATGTTCTTTTAGGGACTTTCGTTGCCCTAATCCTTAACTAATGGTAACGAACTTCAGATCAATCTTCAAAAAATTTCAGCACCCTGAAGCTGGTTATATAGGTCATCATTCATACGACCGTCACCTTATTCTGCTACATATAGTCAATACACATGTGCATCGTACCATCCATCTTCTTCACAAAGAGAACGGGAGTTCCTCAAGGCCATACACTAGGACTGATGAACCCCTTACCTAAGAGATTTTAAAGATGAACATTGAGCTCATTGTGCTCTACACGAGCTATACTATATGGAAGAATAGAAATAGGCCGAGTACCTAGCTCAAGCTCAATAGGATAAGAAACATAGTTCAACTCAACTGAGAGAAATAGGGCTTAACTCAACAATAAGATACTAAACTCTATGAAATTTAGTTCAACTCTGGATACTCAAGGATAAAGTAACAATAAAAGATGGAATATATAGAAACCTTTTAAAACAGTAGATAGCAACTCAATGTATTGAAGTATACAATAATAACTCAATTTGTATATAAAAATACAATATAAATCTATGGGAAAGTCTCTAATCGACAACCTTCACTATGATCTATGTGGTGATACAACATCTAGCCTATGCTACCATAACTGTCGTATACTTTGTTGGGGTATAGAACCTACTACTATGTGGATCCACTAGTCTATGCTAAAAGTATTAAGGAATCATCTAATAAGTATGACCCTTTATAGCCACATTAGCTACATGGTTTATGGGGGTTGTGAGTGGTTAGAACTCTCCTTCATATCGGTGCTCAATACTACTCCCAAAATATATCTAGCTTATATGTTTAAAAGCATAACTCTTTCTTTGTTTTGAGATTATCACTCAAAAATCTTTCTATTAAAAGATATGATACTAATACTTCTCAAAACGTTTTTGGAAATCTCAGTTTCCTCCTCTTATAAATGTGAAAACAGTTACTGTTGGGAATAGTTACTTCCCATATATTCATTCAGAAAAAATGATCTCAACTCTACTTTTTCTCAAACTTAAGTGCTCAAGTCTTAAAATAAGTTTAAAGCTATTGTAAAAAAAACTTCTCAAAATATGGTTCATGCCAAACTATGGGCATGAACGACATAATTCAAGGTTTTCAAAAAACCACACATAGAACACAATACTCGAACTCAACAATTCCAAAACTCAAGAACTCAATAATACTACTCATATCGAGAATGCTTGACTCAAAGGGTTCATGTGAAATTATGGGCATGAACAACTCAACTCAAGTACTTCATGATACTACTCATTTCAAGAATGCTCAACTCATAGTGTTCATGAGAAATTATGGCCATGAACAACTCAACTCAAGGACCTTCATGGGTAATACATAATAGTCCCATGACTAGGAATATCACCTCAAAGAGGTTAGGAACTCAATACTTAATACTTTGAACTTTAAGATACTATTCCTCTCAAAGATACTCAACTTATGGAGTTCATACAGAATTTATAGGCATGAACGACTCGACTCAAGGATCTACATAACAATATCGAACCCATGTGCATGACTCTTCTCATTCTCATACTTACTTCCTCAAAACTTAGCTCAAATTGATAGTTGATCTCAAAGGATTCACGATTTAACTCAAAGACTTTCTTGAACTGTTCTCTTAACTCTTTCTTGAATTTGAATTATGAATTTGATTTATGATAAGAAGGATCTCCATGTTAATGTAGACTCAGGAATACATTTTCCTCATTCTCATACTCACCTACTCGAGTCTTGAAATAAGTTATTAGAAATTGTAGAAGACTCCTCAAAATGACTCAAAGGAACTTTCTCAAAATGTTCGAAAGAAATCTCAAGACTTAACGCTTAACTTTACCTTGAATTTGAATTATGAATTCAAGGTTATGATTCATGTTATGAATGATTTATAGGTGTTTATAAGTAGTTTAGAGTGTTTGGAATCAATAGGGAGGAAAGGTACACTTTAAAAGAACTTAGGCAGGTAAAACGACGAAAAATGGATGGGGCCAGGCGACCCTAGCGCACTGCCGACGCAGGGTTCCAGCCCCTAAACTTCAGAGTATACTTCTTGGACACTGCTGGGGTGCGCCACCCCAGCCCTCCCTCAGAAAAATCTAACGAATTTTTCTTCTTTGATTTATGCCTCTAATTCGCCTAGAATCGAATAGTTTCATTCTAACTTACTTAGATTCGAATATCTAACATAAGTACACGAAAATCTACTAAAAACAACTCTCAAACTTCTAACTTTCATCTCAAGAACTCATCAAAATCCCAACAAAATAAGATTTACAATGAAACTTCATGAAATCATCAAGAACTTAAATTTCAAAATTTATGAATAGTTTCTCAAAAGAAACTCATGATTGGCGTGTGGGTGAACGAACCCAATATTATGGAAGCTTACATACCTCAAAGAACTAGTTTCTTGGCGAAATCTTGAATTTCTTGAACGAATGCTTGGAACTTTGAACTTTTTCTCCTCTTTTCTCCTATTTTCTCTTCTTGAACTCCTCTAAAAGCCCTAAGCGTATTTAAGGAATAACTAAAACTGAATCCAATCAGTTTAGACTCCAAAAACCTTACCAAAAATGCTTAAATATGATTGGGTAAGGAAAAGACGAAGATACCCCTCATATTTACAGGTAACTTTCCTTATTTGGACAGACCGACTGCAAACGACCATATCTCCCTTATACGAACGTGAAAATTAGCAAACTTAGTGGTGTTGGAAAAGGATTTCAAGTCCTTTAATTTGATATCTTATGGGTCTCCTAACTCATCCTATGGTAAAATTTATGGTCATTTGAAGTTGACCCAAAACTTTAAAAGAACGTAGCAATGACTTGAATGAACTCTATTCTAAAACCCTAAGCGTATTTGGATTTATGAAAACTGAACCAAATCAGATTTGTCCCCAAAATATTACTAAAAAATTTTTTAAGCTAATTGGGTAAGGAAAAGACCAAAATACCCTTCATATTTTGGGTAACCTTTCTTAATTGGACAGCCCGACCTCAAATGGGCATATCTCCCTCATACGAGCTTGAAAAGTAGCAAAGTTGGAGGCGTTGGAAAAAGGATTCCAAAACCTTTCATTTGATATCTTATGGGTTTTCTAACTCATCATGTACTGAAAGTTATGGTCGTGTGAAGTTGACCCTAAACATAGAAGAACCTATGAATGACTTGAAGGAATTCTCTTTAGTTCTTTTTGGAACTCAAGGTGTTTCATCTACTAACCTTAACATTTAAGAAAATTTTAAATTCCCCCGAAAAATCTTACTCTTAACAAAGAAGGGTTCGAGTCTTTGCTTAAAATTATTCGGGTTATTGCATTATCTCCCCCTTGGGATCAATCGTCCTCAAATGATGGTTGGACTGGTTATGGAACGAGGCTACTCTTATCATCTCTATCATACCAACTATAATTTGCCCGCATTACTATATGGAACCAACTAAGGGCTCTCATTTAGCTATTTCTCATAACAAAACCTTATCTTCTTTTTCATCCTTATTTATAACCTTTGATGGAATTATCACACCGTCATGATATAGGATCATTAACCTTCTCTTTCTAACATTATTCCATTACTAAAAGGACCTCTGAAAAGATATCTCCCATACTCTTTGGAACTCATTACTATCTTATTCTCAAACACTTGACTTGATTTCTTATCTCGACATCTCCCTCTTAGGTCTAAAGCTGACACTTGAAAATTATGGGCCTATTCCATTATCTCAAACTGGTCTACATGCTCTTTTACTCTAACACTTGGGAGAAGCTTACCTCATGAATACCAAACTCTCCATAAGTAGGTACTAAGACCTCTTTCTAAGGTGTTTCTGTTAACCTCTTCTAATTACATACCCTCTCAGTACACCTCTTAATGCTTTTTTTTTCTTGTGACTTAGCCACACTTCACTGTCCTTAACTAAAGGTTAGGGTCTCTCACTTGTACCACTCATATTTATTACATCTAATCACCTCAATTCCTCACCTACTCTATGTTAAGTCTTCTAAATCAAATGTTAAGACTAACATCATCACCCTTATGGTGCCATTCTTTTGATCAAGACACTCATCTCAATTTCAAGCTTAATGTTTATTACTAAACCCGAATATCAATATGATTGCTCGCTTACTTTACTAACTTACCACTACTAGATACAAATTCAGAAAAACTCATCTTCTAGGACCTTATGACAAGTAGTCAATCCTTACCTCTTAGTATTTACGCTCACAAATTACCATCACATTCCACTTCACAACTTAAATACTATTTACTCACTTACTGCGCATTATCTCTCAAATAGTTCTACCATCCTCTGAATACTCATGCTCTTCTATTCAACACTTACACATGGTCATTACCTACACAATGACACTTCATCACAAAATCATCTCTAGCTACAACACATTCTACCTCCTATGATGGAATCTTCACAACTCATCACTTCATAGTCTACCCCATAAGGGAAAAACTCTTCATTGATAACTTACTAGGGGCATGACTATAGTAACATAGCTTGTCGAAACACCATCTCCCTTACTTATTACTAAACCTCTGCATACTTTCCTCTAACTCTGGGCACTGTCACTACTACTGCTCATGATCTCGTAACTCATTCTACCTTTTTCGGGTGAAAAATATTACCCAAGCTCTAAACATACCATCCTTTTAATGGTCTCAGCTGAATAAGGTTTAGGGAAGAGTGTATAACTCGCTTTTATCTCAAACGGACAATTCATCTGAATATGAGTACATTCCTCTGAAACTCAACACTTAACTCACTCATGGGCTTCTCTCAAGTCCATCTGGAGTCTCCTGACTTTCTCAAGACTCTTGCTAAGAGAAACTCATCGATAAAGGACTCACTTTTCTTTTCAACCACCTCTAGTATGGGGGTAGTCGAATGGATATGAGAACGCACGAGTTAGAATAAATTTCTATGACATAGCACTATTACATGATTAAGAGTATGAAAGATGGAATACTTTTCTTAAATGTCTATAGTCCCTCATTTATAGAAGTGGGGCCCTCACAACCATAAATAAGACCCTCCTGACACGACTTTATAGACACCCTAGGACACTAGAACTCTGTGCTCTAAAACTAAGTTTGTCACGACCTGAGCTACACCCTGGATGAGGCCAGCACTCGAGAACAATTATTGGTCCCCAAGGAAACCCTTATCCTGGCTGGCTACAAGCGGAAGACTAACTCAAGCATACAAAAGCTTAAAACTGAATTAATTTCAATAAACTCAAATACTCAACCTTTTAAAAAGATTGTACAATACTCAAAATAAAAGTAAATAGAGAAACTCCTCAACTCAGTCTATCTATGGAGCCTCCACTATTACAAAGGATATAAGGACAAGACCCACGACATCTTAAAACAACTAACTGTAACATAAACGTGAAGTCCTCCAGAATATAAGAAGGCTCACCAAAGCTGACTGAAATCTCACATAACCCCAACGAAATGCCTATTGATGATCCTGAATACTTGTATCTACATCATGAAATGATGTACGCCAAATGGCTCAATACATGGAATGTACGAGCATGTAAAGGGAATTCTAAAGAATAAACTACGCATGAATTGATGGAAAAGAAACATATTTACCTCTTCTTAACTCACTCAGATTAAATAGGGTTCAAGTCAATAATAATATACTCAACACAGTGAAACATAGTTCAACTCAACTTAGAGAAATTGGGCTCAAATCAACAATAAGATACTCAACTCTGTGAAGCATAGTTCAACTCTGGATACTCGAGGATAAAGCAACAATAAAAGATGGAATATATGGAAAGCTTTTAAAACAAAAGATAGCAACTCATTTTATTGAAGAATACAAAAATAACACAATTTGTATATAAAAATACAATATAACTTTGTGGGAGACTGTCTAACCGACAACCATCACTATGAGCTATGTAATGATACAACATCTAGCCCACACTGCCAGAACTGCCCTATACTTTGCTGGGGTACAGAACCTACTACTAAGTGAATCCACTAGTCTATGCTAAATGCATTAAGAAATCATCTAAAAAGTACAGTATGACCCTTTCTACCCACTTTGGCTATATGGTTTATGGGGGTTGTGAGTTGTTAGAACTCTCCCCCATATCGCTTCTCAATACTACTCCCAAAATATATCTAGCTCATATGGCCAGAAATATAACTCTTTCTGGTTTTGAGATTATTACTCAAAAATATTTCTCTTAAAGGAGATGATACTCAAACTGCTCAAAACTCTTTTGGAAATCTCAGTTTCCTTCTCTTTTAAATGTAAAACCCATTATTCTTGGGAATACTTACTTCCCATATATTCATTCAGAAAAAATGAACTCAACTCTACTCTTTCTCAAAATCAAGTGCTCAAGTCTTAAAACAAGTATAAAGTGATTGTAAATAAGTTCTTAAAATAGGGTTCATGACGAACTATGGGTGTGAACAACTCAATTCAAGGTTTTCAATAACTATACATAGAACTCACTACTAGGAACTCAACAATTCCAAAATTCAAGAACTCAATGATACTACACATCTCGAGAAATCTCGACTCATAAGGTTTATGCGAAATTATGGTCATGAACAACTCAACTCAAGGACTTCATGATACTACTCATTTCAAGAATGCTCAACTCATAGGGTTCATGTGGAATTATGGGCATGAACAACTCAACTCAAGGACCTTCATGGGCATCACGTAATAGTTCCATGACTAGGAATATAACCTCAAAGGGGTTAGGAACTCAGTACTCAAGACTTATAAATTGAAGATACTACTCCTCTCAATGATACTCAACTTATGAAGTTTATGCGAATTTATGGGCATGAACGATACGACTAAAGGATCTATATAATAATATGGAATCCATGTATACAACTCTTCTCTTTCTCATACTTACTTCCTCAAAACTTAGCTCAAATCAATTGCTCTCAAAGGATTCACAATTTAACTCAAAGATTTTCTTGAATTGTTCTCTTAACTCTTTCTTGAATTCGAATTATGAATTCAAGACTTATGATTCATGATATGAAAAATCTCCATGAAAATGTAGACTCACGAATGCATTCCCCTCATTCTCATACTCACCTACTTAAATCTTCAAACAAATTATTAGAAATTGTATAAGACTCCTCAAAAGGACTCAAAGGAACTTCCTCAAAATGTTGAAAAGAACTCTCATGACTAAACTCTTAACTCTACCTTGAATTTGAATTATGAATTCAAGTTTATGATTCATGTTATGAATTATTTCTAGGTTTTTAGAAGTAGTTTAGAGTGTTTGGAATCAATAGGGAGTAAAGGTACACTTTAAAAGAACTTAGGGGGTAAAACGACAGAAAAAAGGTGGGGGCAGGCGACCCTGGCGCACTGCTGGCACGTGCACCAACTCCTAAACATCAGAGAACACTACCAGGTGCACCACCCCACCCCCTTCTGGTGCATCTATGGCGCACCGCCATAGCCCTCCCCTAGAATAATTCGACGAATTTTTCTTCTTCGATATTTGGCTCTAATTCACCTAGAATCGAATGGTTTCTTTCCAACTTACTTAGATTCGTATACCTAACATAAGTACACGAAAATATACTCAAAAACAACTCTCAAACTCTTAACTTTCATCTCAAGAACTCATTGAAATCCCAATAAAACAAGATTTAGAAAGAAACTTCATGAAATCATCAAGAACATAAAAATCTCAATATTTATGGATAGATTTGCAAAAGAAACTCTTGATAGGTGTGTGGGTAAACGAACCCAACACTATGGAAGCTTACATACCTCAATGTACTAGGTTCTTGGCAAAATCTTGAATTTCTTGAACGAACGGTTGAAAATTTGAACTTTTTCTCCTCTTTTCTCTTCTTGAACTCCTCTAAAAACCCTAAGCGTCTATTAGGAATAATGAAAACTGATTTAAATCAGTTTAGACTCTTAAAACCTGACTAAAATTGCTTAAATCCGATTGGGTAAGGAAAAGACCAAGATACCCCTCATATTTTCAGGTAACTTTCCTTAATTAGATAGCCTGACGTCAAAGGGAATATCTCCCGCATACAAGCTCAAAAGTTAGGAAACTTGGCGCTGTTGGAAAGAGGATTCCAAGGCCTTTTATTTGATATCGTATGGCTTTCCTAACTTATCCTGTACTGAATGTTATGGTTGTTTTAAGATGACTCCAAACTTAGAAGAACCTAGGAATGACTTAAACGAAATCTCTTTAGTTCTTTTTAGAAATCAAGGTGCTTCATCTAGTAACCTGAACACCTAAGAAAAATTTAAATTCCTCCGAAAAATCTACTCTCAACGAAGAAAGGTTCGAGTCTTAGCTTAAAATTTTCTCGGGTGTTACAGTCTTCTATGAAGACAATGAAGAACAAATCAAGATATGGCTTGAATAACTGCATCATCAAGACTATGAAGGTGACGGAGGCATTAGTTACTCAAAAATACATCAATAGGAAATCTTAATGGCCATATCGAGTACTGAATGTTGTTTTAGGGATGTCCGTTTCCCTAATCCTCAACTAATGGTAATGAACCTCAGATCAATCTTCAAAAATTTGCGGCACCTTGAAGCTGGTCAAAGAGGTCATCGTTCCTAGGACCATCACCTTATTCTGCTACATATAGTCAACACACACGTGCATCGTACCATCCTTCTTCTTCACAAAGAGAACGGGTGTTTCTCAAGGCGATACACTAGGACTGATGAACCCTTTACCTAAGAGATTCTAAAGCTGAACACTGAGCTCATTGTGCTCTGCACGAGCCATATTATATGGAGGAATATAAATAGGCCGAGTACCTGGCTCAAGCTCAATAGGGAAATCAATATCACGCTCAGGGTAGGCTAGGTAGGTAGGTACGAAAGACATCTACAAAATCACAGTCACGGACAACAAGTACTGACTCTATTGGTGGGGCCTCCCTAATAAGATCACACACATAAGCTAAATAAGAAAAACACCCACTTGCCACTAGCATCCAAGCCCAAACAAAAGTTATAACTTCAACCGGCATGCTACTAATAGAGCCCTGCCACACCATCAGGGGAATACCACGAATAGCTAGGGGCATCTCCAACACTACACTCTCTTTTACTCTTCAAATTTAGAGTTCTCTATTTTTTGAGACAATCAACTCCAACCCAATTCTCTATTTTACTCTCTAAAAAAGAATCTTTTTCTCTCTCCTCAATATTATATTATTATTTCTATTTTGTTCTTATTTTCTTATTTCATAATATAAATCTTTTATTTCTTTTTAACAATAATTACTTTATATAATTTTCATGTGATACAAATAAATATATTTTTCAATTTTTTATTAATATAAAATTATATTTTATTCTAAATTTTTAAATAACATAAATTGCATGAAAATCATATATAACATACAAATTAATGGAAAAATTCAAATAAAAGTAAAATACAATTACATAAACTTTCAATTTTCAAAATTATTACGTTGATTCTATAAATGCTCTATTAATGCATTACGGAGTTCAAAATGGGCATTTTTGTCCTTAATATTTTTATGTCTAGCTAAAAATTGTTCAAACCAGAGATTTTCATCTATCACCATTTCTGTCGTTGGAGTTGGAGCCACTACGACATCTTGAATTGGTACATTAAGATCACGTTCATCCTCAATTATCATGTTGTGCAGTATAACACATGTAGTCATTGTATCATGTGGCACTTCCTTTCTCCAAAAACATGACGGTTCTACAATAATTGCAAAACGTGATTGTAAAACACTGAATGCACGTTCAAAATCTTTTCGGCATGATTCTTGTTTCATCGTGAATTAATTATTATGTTATGTATAGTATTTTATCTTGTAGTTAGTTTATTATGTTATATATTTTATTGTTATCTTGTATTTAAATTATCATATTATGTGTTGTATTTTTAAATTAAATTTTCATCTTATCATTTTAATTTTGTGTATTCGTTATAGTGAAAATTAATAATAAAATCAAATTATATCGTTGATGAAAATTGGATTAAAATACTATTAATTTAGGATGAAAGTGGTATATTTTAAATAATATATTTTTTAAAATATTATATTACATTTAAAAAGATTTATGAATATATATATATATAATTAATGACATTATATGTAAAATAATATGTTAATTAGAAAGTAATAGAAAACAATAATAAAATATTAAAAAAGTGAAATAGAGAGTGTGAATAGTAGTTGTCCAAATTTGGAGAACTACTATTCACCTCTCTAAATATGAAGAATAGAGAGTGATATGGAGGTGGGTTGGAGCGCTCATTCTCTATTTTACTCTCTAAATATAGAGAATGGAGAGTAAAATAGAGGTGGGTTGGAGATGGTCTAAGTTTATGGTCTTAGAGAAGCAATCTTAGACCGCATGGCAGGGGGATAACCAGCTCATGCCCATAATCATGTTGAAGTCAAGTATATTAAGCAATATAAGATCAGCCCAGGTGTCACGCCGTTTGATAGTAACTAAGCAAGATCGAAACACATGATCCACTACTAAAGACTCACCCACGGGGGTTGATATACGTAACGGTGTTGCCATTGGCTCAGAACTCGTACACATATGAGAATTATAATAAAAAGACACATAAGAATAAATAGAGCTTAGATTAAATAAAGTTGATAAGGGCTGATGGCATAAAAGAATCGTACCCATGGTCATATCATTTGATGCCTTAACGTCCACCCTCACTGGAGCTACATAGAAATGACATTGTTCGTCTCAACCCAGGCCGTCATTCCTACAACCTGATCTATATCTCTAGGACCACCCTAAATATCCTGATGTCTACCCCGATGTTCCTAACCCTAACCTCGACCCCTAGCTCAGGGTGTTGTTGGTAGAGCTGGTGGAGATGCCTATGAAACCGGAGCAATCGGCAAATGCAAAGGGCAATCTCTGGCCCAATGATCCAACTTTCCTCAATCAAAGTAACCCAGAGATATCCCTTTCCCAGAAAAATTACCAACATGGATTGAAGTATAAGATTGGGACCCATGACTCTGGCTTGAGCCAACCTCACTTAGGCAGTACCGGTCACCCTCTAAAGGTTGTAATAAGGCCTGAACAAGCCTACTGGGCTTACCCCGCTGAAAGAATTGTCGAGTCCTTATCATAAGCATCATAATAGGACCTATTGTAGATAACCTCATACCTAGTCCTTTTGTCGTTGCTGCCTTAGGCCTCATAATCGACCTACTCAATGGTACGGATGTGGTTGACAATATCCAAAAAGGAACGACCAGTGGAGACCATAGACAGAGTCTCAATCCGCAGTTGAAATCTTAATCCACAGACAAAACATCGAAATCTCTCCTCCTCAGATGGCAAAATCATAGTAGCATGGTAGGAGAGCTCGTGAACCTCGATTCCTACTCTGACAGGGTTCTTAATCTGGAGAACCGATCATGAAGATGATCTCTAACATTGCGAGGGATGAACCTGGCTAAGAAGGTCTCGGAAAACTCGTTCCAAGTGATTAGAGGAGACCCAACTGGCCTAGACTCAATAAGGTACGCCACCACTGTCTAGATGGACCATCTAACTAATACAGAGTGAAGTCAACTCCTCTCGACTCCACTAAGCCCAATGTATAAATCCATTCATGATAAGTAGTCAGAAACTCATGGGCATTCTCACCCAAAGCCCAAAGAAACCTCTAAGAAGAAAGTCTAAGGAACACTCCAATCATCTTTTGCTCCTCCAGCGACATAGCTTTGGCTAAAATCACAATCTGCATCCCAAGCGGTACCTAGGCCCAAGGTGCCTCTGTTGTAAGCTGGTCTTGGCTACCTAGTACAGAAGTTGCAGTTATGGCATGTTGCATTCCTCCGAGCACTGTTAGAAGCTAAGCAATTTTTGTTTGCAGAACTGGGGCGATAACTAGTTTGGGTGGTGGCTGAGTTGGTCCTGGCCCCACCAACTGATCTGGAACATAGGTTGCTGGAGGGTCCACTACTAGCACCACACCTTGCTCTCTAACTAGAGTTAGTGCTTTAGCCTTATCCAACCTGGGAGGTCGACCCCAACCCTAAGCCGTCTCGCGGTACGTACGAGTCATCATGCAAAAATAATGAACTAAGTGAGATTTCAAGAAACCAATAATACACACGATGTACGAAAGAGAGACAAAAGCAAAGAATTCTTAAAGACACCATGTAGCCTCCCAAAGAATGGATACAAATGTCTCTCATCGATCATTAGGACTCTATCAGGTTTTGTTTTATAAGTGAGATCGATGAATCTAGGTCTCTGATACCAGTTTGTCACAACCCGTTTTCCCAAGTCATGATGGAACCCACTATGATCCACCAGTAGGTAAGAAAACCAATACCTGGAATGACAAGTATTGAGTATAAGGGTAGAACTAAACAAATATGACACTATCAATAAAAATAAGACTAAAACGGAAGCAAACCAAAACCTCTATATAATAGAATGCCTCCAAAACTTGGAAGTCACAAGTGCAAAGCTGTCTAATATGAACAAAATACAAGTCTCAAAAGTGAACCACCATAAGCCATCTCAAAGCCAAAAGACTAGCTTGACATATATATAGAAGGATATAGGAAAATCTAGGATGTCAAATATGCACCCTCGTTTGTTATCCCTAAATGCTACAAAATATGACATGAATGATCACCATTGGTAGCTGGTACTTAAACCTACATCACGAGAAATATGTAGAGTGTAGCATGTGTACCAAACCAAAGTTACTCAGGAGACATCATAGTATGACTGAGCAAGAAAGGTAATAACACTATGAAAAGATAGAATTTAGACACAAACAAATAGAAAAGTGAATATGAAGAAAAGTACACGAGTATATCAAAAGTAAATCTAAGTACAGCCAACTAAAACTAACTTGACATCATAAGCCTGGAAGGTACACTTGTGCAAAAATTTAAATAAAACTTGAATGGATCCCATAAACCCGACTGTGTCACGACCTAGACCGACGTGATTGGCACCTACACTAACCCTCCGGTGGGAGAACCATTACTAGAACCCAACTAAGAAAAGTAACGAAAAACCAAAACAATTAAAGATACGAAAGAAGGTTTAAATGAAGGATAAAAATAGAGTTCACATAAACTTCAAAGGTCTAACAAATAACTACCAAAACTATTGTGGAAGTTCAACCCCTAGAAACTGAAAGTCATTATACCAAAACTCTAATTTCAACAAGTCTAAGTAAGTGGGTACAACCCCAACCAAACATAAGAAAAATCTAAAACATAAATAGTCTAAGTCCGAAAAGTGGACTAAACTACAGATGGATCCTAGGTAGCCTAAAAGAACTGGTTCACCCTTGAATCCAGTCTCGATCAGTGATCTCCTAGTTGAGGTCTATCAGTAACCACCTGAAGATGCCTTGTACTCAACAAAAAATGAGCAAGTGTAGTATCAGTACACAAACCACACTGTACTAGTAGGATCACGCGGATATTCCAGTAAGTGAAACATAGGCAAGCAATCACAACACAGTAAACGCACATATACAGAATACATAGAACATATATTATTTCAAGAAAAACATGCATTTCCTAATATCAACGGCTATAGACATAAATGTAATAATAATCACAATGGTCATCTCATGGAACCCACGCCTAAATTGTTAGTGTGTCGGAATGTGACACTCAATCCAATATATATGTCGAAACGTGACACCCAATCCAATATATGTATCAGAATGTGACACTCGATCCAATGTATGTCTCGAAATGTGACACCCAATCCAATATATGTGTCAGAACGTGACACCCAATCCAATATATCTGTCGGAACATGACACCCGATCCATTCAGCACAACCACAATCATAATCACACGCATAATGAACTATACTCATAGTCATACAATCAAGTAGTAGCTTCATGGCATGTAATTGTTTATATACGTATACTCATTTGCATTAGATTTTATTTGCATTTGTTATTCTCATACATGCATGCATACAATGAAGCAATTACCAACATATATCACACAAACAAGAAATCAAACCATCACCTACCTCGAAACCAAGCTTGAATCCTCCTAAGACACTTGAGTCTTCCCATTCCAGATTCTTTCCGCTTGTTCATGGTCTAAAAACAATCAATTAATACAAGGATCAATAAACAAGGCATAATTTACCCGGATAATAACCAATCTATTTATCCATAGCCAAACCCAAGATCCTAAGGTTCAATTAGGGCTTTTCCCACCATTAACTTCAAGTCAACACCCTTCCCTAATTGTAATTACCTAAGAATGTAAGTTCTATGGCTCGAAAAATAGATTAGGGGACTAATAATCTTACCTTTAGCTCTATAAGAGATGGAAAACTGTCAAGAACTTGCCCTGGGTCATCTCTTAGCTCTCAAGAACGAAGTTTGCATAAGAATAACGAAATTGGTGTTTTTCCCCGACTTAAGTAGCGACTGGCCCGCTACGGCGTACTCCATCCCGCCACAACGGCCCCGCCCTTGCGGAATTAATCCTGCCCTGGAGGCTTGCACGGAGGCAGGGAGTCGGAATTTGAGTTTCAAACTATCATTTCACAACACACCTTCAACCCTTGACTCTCAAAAACTACATGTTCACGCTTAGATTAGTTTCGGGAGATCTACTCGCCCGAATTTGATTCAGTAAAGCCATACAAGATCCCTAACGTCTTGGCTATCCACTTATGTGATAAAATTCATAATTAATTCACTTGTTCATTGCCAGATTTCCCTAGACCTTACATGACTCAAATTTTGTCCAAATCTGAACTAGGCAAGGAATTCCCAAGTCACTACTCAAAAGTTGTCTATTCCAAATTCTTTCCCTACTGGCTTTCCTATAACGACGGGAACATATCGTTAGAGACAGGTACATAGAGTAAATAAGTCTACTAAGAGAAGAGTACAATGAATCGAAAATCGGCTCCTAGCCCAAGTAACCATCATGACCAGTCAACTTCCAGCCAACCTAGCAAGAGTGAAAATTAATTTAGGCCGCCTAACCAAGCAGTCCACTCCCAGCCTAACTAGAAAGAGTGACCCAATGGCATATTAAATCCAAAGAAGATCTCAGGCTTCAAGGCCACCTAGCCAATAAGTCCACTCCCACGAGCGTAAGCCACCCAACTACAAAGAGTGACTCGGGGGTGTGTGGACTCTAAAGAGGATCGCTAGTAAGCTCCAAGACATCGTGAATTGACGTCCACTCATAAGGATCATAAAAAGGCTCTGAGTTTGAAACACTCCAATC
The DNA here is from genome assembly GCA_037074985.1 of Solanum bulbocastanum. Lineage (NCBI taxonomy): Eukaryota > Viridiplantae > Streptophyta > Magnoliopsida > Solanales > Solanaceae > Solanum > Solanum bulbocastanum. The sequence goes on along the minus strand of CM073604.1, from coordinate 26,221,089 downwards.
GCGAGAAAACACCCAACCTCTAGTAACATATCGGAGCAATGGAGAAAAGGAGAGAAGGAAGAAAGTCTACAAAGATGCAAAAAAGCTCAGGCTAAGGCTTAGTCTACTATCCCGGTTTACAGGGTTCTAGTCTGTCCGAAACGACATCGGAGACAAAAGAAGGCTACAAGGATTGAAAGTCTAAGGCATCACTTGTCTAGTCCTTCAATAAGGCTGAACATGCTTCAAATTAAAACGGAAGTAATTCACAACACCATGCACAGATGAAACCTCGACTAGCATGGTACTACCCCCAAAACAGTGGCAATCAATCCTAAAAAATGGTATATTTGAATAGAAGTAAGAACATCTAGGTACCCACCCCTAATTTACTTTAATCAACATGAACTTACGAATTCAAGCTCGGTCTATAAGGAAAGGAAGTCGTAGCCTACCTATTGGCCAACAACGCTCTCTCCAAATCACAAGGCCGTAACATTTCCTTTCCAAATCGTCTTCGAATGTTGTCACACTATCAAGAATAGGATCACAACATTCGTACGATTGTTTAGACACCAGAAAACACATAAAAAGAATAAGGACCAATTTCATAGTCAAACAAGAATTATGGGACCCACGCCATAATTTTTGGAATTGACTCCGTCAAAAGGCCCTAAACTATATGCAACTTGTCTTCCGAAATTCAATACAATTCGAGGCCGAAATAGCCAAATTAATCAATAATGCAAATGCCTAAAAATTAAGCTCAAGGAAGACTACAATTTTACAAATTCACCTCAAATGGAGGTTTCTTAACACTCCCTAACTACTCCACAACGTGATCATGAACCCTACGAACACACCACACTTTGAATAACTCAAATCGAAGTTCAGGATAGGATGAAATTGCCAAATCAACAACCAATAAAAGTTGAAATTCACAACCAAGTATGCATTAAAAGACTAGTTGAGGACTGCTTTAGCATCCACTAACATCTCTTAAGCGAAAGGCCTCAAAGCGGCTGTGAGCTCCTGGACACAAAAGCGAGCCTCACTTCAGCAAACCCAAGTTGCTAAAGCGAGGGCCGCAATAGAGAAACCAGGATCACTTTAGCGACAACTGCTTGGATGACTGGCCTCACTTAAGCGGAGAACTTGGCACAAAAGTAATGTTTGCTTAAGTGAACCCAAGGGCGCAAAAGAGGTTGCACCAGAACTTAAGCACCAAAATTTTCAGCAAAGCCCCCCGGACTCTATCTGGGAGTTTGGGATTGGTTTGGAACCCCATGAACACAAATGAGATATGTAAACCAATCAAAATCGACATTACATACTCAACCGAGCAATCCAACAATCCATACGAGGTCATCTTAACAGAATATGTGTCCTATACCCAACTTCATTTGCCAAAATCCATAATAGGGCTTGCAATTAGACGGGAACCCTTGCGATCCAAACGAATGGTCATTCTAGACAAAATTTAGCATTCCGGAGTTAATCACACTAATGGAATTTTCATCCAAGATCATCTACTCATAATATTGACTAAAGTCAAACGTAGGCATTAACTTGAAAATTAAAATGCCTAATCACAGAGACTCGCACTGAAAGCCTCGGGAGTTGTACCGACCATGCTTCTAGCCTATAATGACCCTTACGGAACTGATGGAATTGTCAAAATTTGATTCTGAGCTCATCATATTAATGTTTTGATCAAAAATGACTGTTTAAAGTTTAAAAGCTCAAAAATACTAAAACTCGCATTAACACCAAACGAAAGACTAAGTGACCAAATTGTCTGTCCGAGGAAGTCATAACTGACTTAGGATCACTATAGGAACGTTATAAACAAAGAACAAGAGGCATAAACACATAAAGGACCTGGAGGTCATTGCAATACTCGTCTAATCCCACCAAGACAAGTCAGCCTAAAATCCAACTATATGATAGAAATGTGGAAATAAACTAATAATAACATAAGTGCAGAAAACTTAGTCATTCTCAAATACCCCCAAAACCTGGTTGTCACGTGTACATGCCACTAATGTATAGTAACAAAATTTGAAAGATAAATACAAGTCTCAACGCCTTTGTCTCTCGAATAGAACAATAACATAAGTAGGAAACAAGAAGGTCTGCCAAAATGACAAGCAACTACCTTTCAAGTATCCACAGAAAGCCTCAGACATAGACAGAAGAAGGTAATCACACAGATCCGAGATTAGAACCTACAGAAGTGTAGAAGCAAAGAGTGAGTACCAAAAAACATGGTACCCACTAAGCACGCGGTAAAACTAACTATCATACAAGAACTCCTTTCATCCTAACAAAACTGCCACAACAACAACCTATAGGGAAATTAGCCTAACCTAGAAGTTCATGATATATACAGTTCACAGGATTCCATAATAATAGTCCAACAGTCACAGTTCATCAGTCACAAGTACCAAGTACATCAATCACAACAATCAAGTTAATCAATCATAAGTATCAAGGTCGTCAATCACAAAAAAACAAAGTAATCAATCACAACAATCAATGTCATCAATCTCATTAATCAAGTTCATCAATCATAAATATCCAATCGGGATCCATGGGAAACACCCAAGATCAATACATCCATAGAAAGCAACCTTGGTCTCAATACCACTTGTCAAAACAAACCTCGACATCTATACCGCTAATCGGAATAGACCTCTATATTAATAACACTTATCAAAATAGACTATATATCAATAACACTTGCTGGAATAGATCGCTAAGTCAATAATAGTTTCCAGAATAGACCTCAACGTAATCACAATACATCTCATCACACTGTTTCAAAATCGATGTCAATAGGCATGTTCACACAATAAGGAGGAAATGAAAAATTCAAGTAATTCACTTCCACAACAATACTATCAAAACATTTCATCAATTACCAATTCAGTATCAACAATCAAGGCAATTCACACTACTCAATACAATATTGTTAACATGTTGTCTTTTTCATGAATCCACTTTCTATTATTAAGGTAATTCATTTTGAGCAATTAACCCATCACCTCAATACAATTACTCTCCAACACATACAACAAGGAGGTTTCAAGATTGTACAAGCCTTACCAATGTTTAGAAATTCACTTGCCTTAATCAATAAAAATCAATCCAAGACTTTACCTTTTTCCTTGCCGAACAATATCCAAATCAACGCAATCTAGTCAAACAATTATTCATAATGAGATTTCAGAACTCACAACACCCTTATAGGGCAATTTGAATAAATGGGTCAAATCAACTCAAAAATTCAATTCTAAAAAATGAGGTTTAAATATCGAAACCATTACTTGATATGTTACCCAAACCATTTCGAACTCACATGTGAAAATCATTTTGAAAATAGAGTTGAAATCACTTCAAAATCATGAATTTATCAAAGTTCTTGGGTTCTTGAAGAACCCAAAATTTTCATCCAAAATCCTTGTTTTGATCACTTCAATTCATTCTTAAAAATGGGTAAAAGAAAATTTAGAGTTGAGAATCATTACCCAATTGATTTATCTTGGATACCCACTTTGAAATCGCCAATACCGAGCTTGAAAACTCAAAAATGGAGGAAATGGGGTTAAAACCTTAATTTTGGAAAACATCCTGCCTAGGGGTCCTCTGCAAACGCGGGACTTAATAAAGCTGACCCTCCGCGAATGCGGCATGGCCCCTCCAAACACAACAGGGCTCTCGTGAACGTAGTCGGGCCCCCGTAAATGCGGAGATCAATATCTTGACCCTCCGCCAATGAAGTCGAGCATCCGCAAATGCAGGTTTCTACACTTACTCCCCTTCCCGAATGTGGAGGGTTGACACCTGAACACAAATAGCAAACACCAACCAAACAAAATCCTCCAAATGAACCATCGAGATTCATTCAGAACCCTTTACTCACAAACCGGATATACTACCTTACTAAACTTGACATTTCAGACTCTATGGAATAATTGAATCACAAATTAGAGGTATCCTTGAATCAGAACCCATGAACGTCACAATGAACAAGCATAACACCTAAAATGGCTAAATCAAGATCAAGACCTCTGAAAATTCAACCAAGACCTCCCCTGGATATAAAATCATCCCTTGAATCCAATAAAATTGTCGAAAAATTTATCTGAGTATTCGAATCGTGAATATTGACCAAAGTTAACTCAAAGGCTAAAATCTCAATAATTTTTAACTTAGGACCTCAATTTCGTAAAAAGGCTCCGAATCTGAAACCGATGACTCTCTTAGAACAAATTTCGTAAAATAATAATTTTTAAAAAATTCCAAAAATGACCAATCGGGCCATTGCAGTATGTTCTTTAAATTTGTATATATTTAATATTTAGATAGTATTTTAATATTGATTATTTTTTAAAAATGTTTTTTAAAATAAGGATGAACCTCAATTACATGTTGTCATGTGGTATATTGCATCCCAAACTTTATTAAAAGCACACTCTATTAAGAAAGAAAATATTTTACTCGTCTTTCTCAAGAATCTTATCCAAAATTCATAACGGTATTTAAGAAGATTAGACCCAAAAATAAACCATACTTCACCTTAAACCTAGTCTATAAAACCAAAAAGAAATAAGGGGTCTATTCTCTAGGTTTAGATTTATTTTATTTTATTTTATTTTATTTTTTGGTTTTATAGACTAGGTTTAGGGTGAAGTGTAGTTTATTTTTTGGATTTAATGTTCCTAATATATTCAAATGGATTTTGGATAAGATTAAAAAGTTTGAAACAAAGACTAGAATATTGTACTTCCCAATGATATATAATTTTGATAAAGATTCGGATGAAACCACATGACAACATGCTATTGGGTTCGATCTTTTTTATTTTCTTTTTAAAAAAATCAACAGTAAAAATACTACCTAAATGTTAAATATAAGAAAATTCAAAGAGCATATTTGTGTAGTATTATTTTACCTTCGCAAATAAAAAATACAAGTACTATATTAAATACACGGCTCCTTTTTTTTTTGTTATTATGATTCTCAATTTTCTCAAGTAAACTCGAATTTTAAAAAATAAAATTTAAAATATCGATTAGATTTATAAATAGATATTTAAAACTTAAAATGAGTTAAAACTCAGGGGAAGTCAAAAATGGTATGTCTATACTAGCCTAAATTGAAAGCTAGCACAAACTTCCTTACATATAAACTGAGTTGAGATAAATACCATGGATCTATTACCTTGAAAGATATAGAAGCATTATATATATTGATCCAATGCACTGTAAAACAGACTAAGTACTTTGTTCGTTTAATACACAAATTATAGAATTAGATAGATAACATTCAAATAATACGACAAATTGTGTAATAAACACACAAAACATAGTAGAAACCACTAGCTATTAAAACAGTAAATACTTGCCTCTTGATTTTTACGCTAAATTTAATAGTGCAGAACTCGTATTTTTCATACACACATTTATTATTTCACATTATTAAGTAATATCATTTTTTACTTTTAAGATTAAATTTATTAATTCAGCATATACATTAAGTATTGGTAAATATTATCATTCTAAAACAAATGTACATACTCCATATATCTATTCAAAGTACAAATAGAGATTGATAAAATAACATTATTGAAGGAATTGTTTTTTTTATAAAAAATAAAAATTAAGGCAATCTTTTCAACCTAAGTTCTATTCAAATAAATGAATAATAAAAGGGAAAACATTCAAAGGTAACAACAGCATATATTGACTGGCTCGCAACTGCACCACTTGCTATCCCTAAAAGATATCTCCCCTTAACTGATGTTATTTTTTAGTAAAAATGTCTTTAAATGTAAATTTGTCATTTTTTATTTACGTAATTAAGATAAAGTTAAATTGAATATTGTTTTGTATAAAGACATCACGAGCTACTTAATTGAATGAAATCTTAAAATACTTAAGAGTTTTTCTTTTTTTTTTAATATTTAGTTAATTATATTATGAAGTATCACTCACGTTTTCTAAAGCAGTAAAGCACGATATTGTCGTGAATATAAGACTAATGCAAAAATAGTAATGTAGGTTTAAGAATTCAAAAAAATGATGGGAATTCAAATTTTTATATTTTTCCATTTAGGGTGTGTTGGTACGATGAAGAATATTTCTTTCAATATTTATACCCGAAAAGGATAAATAATTATCTCTCTCGATATTTACACCAAATTAATTAAGTACAAAAATTAGTATTTTTAATACACATATTTATTGTTTAACATGATTAAATGATTTGTATTTTTAATTTTCTAACTATTAAAGTTAAATTGATAAATTTCATATATACATTAAGTATTGATAAATATTACTATTCTAAAATAAATGTGCACATTCTATATTTCTATTCAAGGTACAATAGTGGTTAATAAACTAACATCACGAATTTGATGAAAGCACAAACAAGGATGAAGAAGTTTGTAGATAAACATCGTACTGAGGTAGTGTTTGCATTGGGCGACTGGGTTTTTGTGAAGTTGAAACCATATCGACAACTTTCTCTGCGGCTGCAAAAGGGTCACAAGCTTGGAAGACGATATTCTGGTCCTTTCAAGGTCATCAAGCGCATTGGAGAGGTGGCATATAAATTGGAGTTGCCAGTCGAGGACAAGATACAATCATATATTTTATGTTTCAGTTCTTAAGTATTGCTTGGGCGAGCCTATCCAACAAGTAACACCATTGCAAATCCAAGATTGTCCTGACTAAACCGAGATATATGACTTCTACCTTGAGGACAAGGTCGATTTTCAGGAGGGGATAATGTTGTGAAATCAATTGATACATCTGTTAATTTGGATAATAAAGAGGATGCGACGTGTCATGATTTCTGCATTAGCAAATTGTTTCGGTGTACTAAAAGTGTAATTCCGCCTGAAAAATTGAACAATTAGTTTTGGGCAGGAAGAAAGTCACATGAACAAGGCAAGAGTTAGTTGTGGAATTAGTATAGAAGTGTGAGAAGTTATTTGTGATTCTGAATAATCTCATATCCTTCTTTTGTCTTCTGAACCCCTTCTAGACTTCTAGTTTTAGATTTCAATTCTATTTCCCTAAATTATTATTTCCTATAATTCCATTTGTTGGGTCTTATCGTATGTAATAGTATTTAACAAAACACACACACATATATTAGTGTTTGTACATGAAGACAATAGATTGTTGGAATAGACGACAAAATAGATCACATGAAATGACGCACAAATAACCAATTAAAGAAATTTTAGAAATGATCAACACAAAAATAATGAAAAATTAAAAGAGTGATAAATAAGGGTATTAAAGACCGTAGTACTTACATATACAACATCAAAAGCACAAATTTTGAGTGGATGAAAAAGGATCTCTTACAACACCATAAATCCACCAATCTGCAAATTCAAGAAGGAAAATTCTCTACACAACACCAAGTGAACCTTCATAGTAAAAAATTGAAGATAATCAACCATTTAAATCCTTAAATTGAGAAAAAAAAGAAGTGAAGAATATACATGAGACTTTCAAAAATAGATGTAGAATGACAAAGAACACCTCGAGATTGATTTACATGACTCCTGACCATATTCGATCCAGAAGAAGGAACAACGAACCCAGTGACCTGCAAAAGATGCGGCGGTCATCTCTTATAGCATTCACAAGAGTCTCAAATTGTCATGAACTTAGACCTCCATTAATGCTCCGTGCGACAGTTGACAACTTCTCACAAATCTTTTGCAATCTTGTTAGCTCAAATAAGCCCTTTAAAACTAAAATCGCTAAGAGAATGAAAGAAAGATAAGAGAGAGATTTTAAGAAGACTTCTATATTGCTTGTGAAAAATTGCTTACAACTTATTGGATTCCTTTGCAAATGAGAGTCCTTCTATTTATACTACAATCCTAGGGGCTAACGTATAAGTAAAAATTACTACTCAAGTTCCTACATATTTACTACTTAGTCCTTATTGAATTCTAGAATTCTGTACAACTCTAGAACATTCCAAGGACATTCCATGTGATTCTATAACCTTTCCTGAGAAATCTCCATACTTCTCTAGAATATTACACTAAGGATTGTTCTTCTTCCAATGTAACCCTTCCAAGAAAATATCTAGGGAGTTCTAGAGTCTTTCACAAACCTCTACACAACTCTAATTTCTTCCCCCTTTATATTCATGTCATATTTTAATGGCAAAGTGGTGGATCATGACACAAATTCTCTCTTTAATGTTAATTCTTAATCACGTTTTTTTTTTCGCATTTTTTTTTTTAAATCAATGCCTCTTATTGGGCCTCATATTTTTCGTTGATTTTTTTTTTGGGCTTTTTGATTAAATAAAAATGTGTCATGCACCCATAATTTATCAAAAACAAAATAAATTGAGCAAATAGGCCTACTATTATTAACTCTGAGTTGGACGTCTCAGTGGGTTTATTATGCTTCCTTAGGATAAAAACAAAATAAAGAAAACTTATTGAATTTCTCATAAACTCGTATTAATCCATCCTCACCATGCACCCACATAGCCTTAAATCCACACCATCCTCTATAGTCTCTAATCCACCCCGAACCACCTCCCTCATCCTCGTCCCTAGGCTCGTGTAAGAAAAGCTCTTGACCATTCAATTGCACAGCCCTATAACAATATCATCTACACACTTTCTTGCCCTTTATTATTTCTAGATGATGTTAGGATTTTTCATTCTCAATAACAGTCGATAAATCATAAACATTCTAACATGAAATCCTATTAATTATTTAGGATCATAGGATTAAATTATTCTTACATTAATTTATACTAAAAAAATTTAGCCAAGATCACATATCCAAATTTGCCATGGTAGTTTTCTTGACTTGAAAACAAAAGACTTAACCATACTTTTATACTATTTATATAGTTATTTTCCTATTACTAATTTAAGATATCTATATCTATTACCCTGTTTAATTCTTAATTATTTTAATTTAAATATTTACTTAAAAGTAAAATTTATGTATCCAAACTCTTGTGAATTTTCATCATACTTTATACTTGCATTTATCTCTACCTTTTCCCTTTTGCTTTCTTTTTTTCCTCTTTTATTTCTTCTTTTATATTTTTCCTTCTCCCCTTCTTTGTCAATAATTGGTTGCTTCCAATAATTCGTATTGCTAATTAAATACATATTGTTAAACGTTCTATTATCACATTAGAAATAAGCTCTTACAGTTCACCATGTCCAATGAAATATACATCGATGATCTATGTACAACAAAATAACTATCGAGATATCATTTAATTACATCTAATATAAAATATACAAAAGCAATAAATATTTGATGTAACTTCATCAGTAGGATCTGGTGAGAATATTGTATACACAATTATTACCAGTATCCTGAAAGTTAAAAAATTATTTTCGGCAGTTCTGTTAAAGATATAGAGCAAAATCGACGAGTTGTGTACCTTAATGTGTAGTGAAAGTCATTAATTTTGCTACTTTGACAGGATTGCACTCAAGTCCTTCCTTGAATCACTAGGAAACAAAATTTGATTCACAAACTAAATGTCCTCTTAAGTTGGATGTCTTTAATCTAAGAATGATATTCTTTTATGTTCTTGTGTCTTTTCTTTCTATTTCATTCTCTTCTGAATAGCATAAAGATTTTATTTAAAATAAGAGATTGTGCACGTTGGAGCAGTTACTATATAATTGTTCCCACCCTTATTTTAAATCAATACTTATGTTCTTCTTTTTTTACAGATAACAACTTTGGGTCGGGTCGGATCAGTACACATGGCTAGTCCATGACCCAAAACTTACATCTCCCACTTCGCACATGGTGGACAAGACCCAAGCCAACACAACATCAACTAGACACATAATTCATACGATACATAGTTCGAGCGACCTGAGAGAATCAAGAGCTTACCCTTAAGGTTTTACAAGCCCCACATAGGAATCCAATCACATGTGGAAGGAGTTCACTACTCATATTTGGATACTATTACTCACGATACCCCATACTCCATTCACTACTTCAGTAATTACTTATTCAATCCATCATCCTCTTAAAGAGGTTAACTCGAGTTCTTGTTTAACTTTATACACATAATTACACTATATACCAATATGGTTAGTGTAATAGTCGGCTTGTGTAAACAAGTTTATTAAAATTAATTGTTTTTCCTTTCTACTCGAATCTATCTCTTCAAATTTAACTTCTTTCCTGACATGCATTGCATTGTCGCATCATTCATGGCTATTAGAAACATGCTAAAGTAGCAACATCTATTGAAACTTCAAGAATAGCAAAAGGTCAAAGGGTATTTTATTGAAAAGTCATTTTAACTTTACAGAGTCTCACCTGTGTTTATTTATGATGTCGAGGTATTTGCCAGCGAATGTTATGTTGTCAATGCCTTTTTCGGTGAGTGTTGTTATGCGAAGGTCATTTCCAACAAATGCTTATAAAGCCGATGGGAAATGGTTCTGACAAGTGATGGAAAGCCGTTGGGAAATGGTTCTGACTATTGATGTAAAGCCGATGAGAAATAGTTCTGGCGAGTGATTTGATATACAAATGATGGGAAATGATTCCGGATACTAATATTGTGTCGATGAGATAGGGTTCCGACAAGAGATTGATTATTGTGAATTTATGCATTTTATGCTTATGCGTGACTTGTTTGCAAATTGTGATTGATGTACTTGTTGCATGTGACTAAACTACTTGACATTGAAATTGACTTATTCAAATTTTTTTATTGTTGAATTGTGAAGATTTATCTGTGAATATTAGGCCTTATGAGCCGTGTATTGTGGAATTGCTAGGTTCAGCTGATTTTGGTGCAGGTTCTAGTTTAAGGAGGTTCGGTTAGAGTGTAAGTGGAATTTGATTTCTAGCTAGTTACTTAGTTTAGTAGGTTGCTTGATGGTACCGTGTTGTTGGTACTCATCCCATATTTCTAGACTTGTGTAGGTTCCGAGTCCAGACCCATGTGATCTTCTTCTTCCTTTCCTGACAATCAAAGCTCGTTGAAGGATTTGAGTGGTAGCTACTTATCATCCTAGCTGGCCCTCGTTTCCTTTTCTTTAAGCCTTTTTCTACTTGAGAAACAAAGACTGAGACTTGTACTTATCTTTTAAATTTTGTATTTTCATCAGTGGCTTGTACACGTGACAACCAGATTTTGGGGTATTGTTTAGAATGAATAAGTTTTCCACCTTTGTCTTAATCTTTCTTCATATTTCTACATTTCTTTCATTTTCGTTGGATTGAGGCTGACTTGTCTTGGTGAAAAAAGACAAGTGTCATCATGTCCTTTTTTGGGTCGTGGCAAAATCGTAGAGTCCTCTGGAAGTTATTCCCTGAGGGTATTTGGATCTTTTGTATGCATTTAATACCTATATTATGTCATTTTACCCCTATTTCTAATTCCTATAACTACGCTTCTACCCCAAAAATTACCCTAACTCTCTCATCCACTCAAATCCCCAATTCCCATCCACACTCATCCTCTCCAAATTCTCTCACGATCAAGCAAGAACACATAGGGTTTCATGCTTCAAAGTCTTCAATTCCTCCATTTCTTTTGAGCTTTGATCCTCAAGGTATGTAGGGTTTTTCATCAATGGATTCCATTCACCCATTGAGCCCCAAGGTTTCTCTATTCTTCAAAGTTAAATTTCACTAAAATTGATTAGTTATTCATTCAATTCTTTATGGCTCTAATTATGTTGATTTAACTGCTTGATTTTGATCTTATAATGATTGTTTTGACTCAATTACATGATTTTCAATTGATTTCACATGAACCCATGCATTATTCTTGATTTTGACTATGAACCCTAAAAGACATGAATTTATGAAAAAGCTTGAATCTATGAATGATGCTTTCATGAAAATTATGCATGCCTTATGAAAATGAATGTTTTATGATCTAGGTTGCTATAAGATGGGCATCAATTTAATGTGAAAGTTTTTCTCATATTAAGAAATCATGATTTGTGAAAGGTTTTCTCATACATGGTTTAAGGAGCTACTCTATGATGTTTTAAGCTTGGATTGGTAACTTAATTGTGTTATTCCATGTATAATTATATGTTTATTAATATCATTATTTTGTTGGGATTTAACTTAGCACTGATAAAACTTTGAGGTGGAGGATTAAATAGGGTAGTCTCTAGTAGCAACCTCTAGTTCCAAACTACGTGCCCCATAGGATTGCCTTAAATGGCCTAGCTAGAGGATCCACATATAGCATATGATATGATACAGAGTTCTATCTTCGAAAGTAGAATCTCCCTTCTCGATGTGGGAGTTACATTGGGTTTCATGTTATAGCCCGCATAGTCTATTATCATTTAAATCTAATATCCCATAAAATGAACTAAGTTATCTTTAAGGTTTTATGAAGCTTTCAAGATGATTTTAAGATTCATTGACCATTTTCATAATTTACGGTTCTTCTTTAAATTTTTTACTATGTTTAGCTTGGTCATGCATATCATGTTTTCGATTATGTCCCCTTATGATCATGTTTCATTTTTATTGCATATCCCTTATACTTAGTACATTCCATGTACTAACGCATATTTTTTACTACATTTTAAAACTAATATAAGGTCCGATGATCTTCCTCCTCCCACTTATGGCTAGTTGCTTGATCATTCAAAGTTCAACAGTTGGTGAGTCCTCATGTTCCAAGGACCATGTCACATTTACTTTGCTTTCATATGTCTTTAGTTTTTGGATGTCGTACGTGGTGTACAGGTTACATCCCGACCACTTCTTTTGAGATGTTAGAATGGCTTATTGAGACTGATTAAACTTCCAATTTTATGTCAAAACTCTTTTATTGATTGGGACGTATTATCTTTACTTCTCATATTTTCTATCATGTTGTGTTGTATGCATGTCAAGTGACTTGTGTAGGGCCTTTTGGGGTCTTATACGGCATGTCACATCTAGGGTGTACTTTGAGTTGTGGAAAACTTGGTATTCAAAGCACAAGGTTTTAGAAAAGGTCCTAGGATGTCTGACAAGCCACGTTGAGTAAAGTCTTTTTCATAAGTGTGAAGAGTGCTATCTATATGAATAGGAGGCTACAAAATATTCAGGAAACTTCACTCCTTTCATTACTCTAATGTCTTGACATAGAGTCTATCTCTATAAATATCCTTCTCTTAAATCATGTTCGATCCTTTTCAAGATATGGCCCCTCGAAGAGCATACCTAAGAATGAATGCGAGCAATAATAATGTGAAGCCCGAGGTCCCTCAAGTTCTAATTTTCCTTTGACCGAGCAAGTGATTTCAAGGGTAATTGGTATGATCATTTACCTTTGATCAAGTTTTCTTATAATAATAGCTATCATTATAGAATTAGAAAGACACTGTTTAAGGCTCTTTATGGTAGGAGGTGTAGGTATTCTATTGGTCAATTCGAAGTTTGTCACTACTAAAAAACTGCTAAAAAATGACGGAACTAAAAGCGACGGACGGCGTTGCTCCGAAAAGCGACGGACTCTGCGATGTTGTCCGTCGCTTTTTAGTTAAATTTCTTTTTTTTTAAAAGTGACGGACAGCATCGTAGAGTCCGTCATGTCAATTTTCATAGTGAATTTCTTGCGTATCCACCCTGAAAGCGAGAGCTCGAGGCGGTGGGAAAGGAGAATCGAGACGCTAACCTACGCCCGTACATTCCAACCTGCCTCCTTGGGACTTAGCTCTGAAGATGAATTCCCGGTTAGCCGATTACTCTGGAGTTAGATCGGCTGGAGTAGCTACTTACCTTACTGGTGTCCGTTTTAATTTATTTTTTTTATGTTTTTTTTTAAAAAAATTTAAAAGCGACGGACTGCATCGCCTAGTCCGTCGCTTTTTAAATTTTTTTTATTTTGTTTTTTATTTTTTCAAAAGCAACAGATGACATCGCAGAGTCCGTCGCTTTTTGATTTTTTTTTTAACTTTATATTTATTTATTTTTAAATTTTTTAATTATTTTTTTAAAAGCGACAAACTACATCGCCGAGTCCGTCACTTTTTATTTTTTTTTAAAAAGCGATGGATTGCATTGCTGAGTCCGTCGCTTTTTTTCGCGGAATTTTGCACCAACAATATATATAATAAATAATTAATTATTTTATATCAATTGAGACGCAGTCCGTCGCTTTTTATTAAAAATAATTATTTATTAATTTAAAAAAAGCCACGCTGTCTGTTGCTTTTTATTAATTTTAATTGTTTAATTATTTTTTAAATTAGCGACGGATATCATATTTATGTCCGTTGCTTCTTGGTCAAAATATCTGGTCAAATATTTTTAAAAAGCAACGGAAAATGTCTCTTTGTCCATCGCTTTTTGGTCAAAAGGTTGGTCAAACTTTTTTCAAAAAAAGTGACGGACATAGAGACTCTGAGGTCCGACCTCATGAGGTCGGTATTTTTTATTAAATCTAATTACTTTTAATAAAAGTGACATCTGGAGGTTGGTTTGTTTAAAATATTCCTATTAATCATAATTTTGCTATTGTGCATAATACTAAAATTTCATTTACATACACCTACAATTAATTGTTCAAAAAGTGTAACAATTTTGTATACTTTTATAAATAAAAAGTTATAATTCGTGGAATAAATAAAAAAACATATATAATTCATATTTAGAGTATGAAACTACGTTGATATTAATTAGAAGAAAATTATATATACTTATATTTCTAGAGTAATGTACAAATTTTATCAGTCCGTCATCTAATCATGAACTTAATATCTCGTCTCATGATGTAGAGGTGAAGAGCTAACATATAATCCATTCAAGTATGAAATACGAGAGAGTATTATTATATATGTTCGATCTTGAATGGATGTCAAGTATAGTGATCACTTCCTAATTATGATGACATGTAAAAGATACTTCATTGGAGTATGAAATATGTTGATTAATTATATAATCCTCGAATAGCTTAACAAATCAAGTCTTATAAACTAGTGGTTCAGATATGAAATATATTATCAATTAAAGAAATGCGTATGATCAATTCAAGGAGATTTATATATTAAATTTGATATTGATAAATTTTGTTGATCAATAAAATTAAATTTATATAATTAGAAGGTATATAATTTAAATTTATAAAATTAACTTGATCGATAAATTAAATTTATTAAATTAAACTTCTGTTGCTGTTTAGTTAAATTGTATATATATGTTATTTTAATTTATAAAATTAACTTGATGGATAAATTAATTAAATTTATTAAATTAAAATTTTGTTGATGTGTAGTTAAATTTTATATATATATGTGTGTGTGTGTGTGTGTGTAGTTTTAATTTATAAACTTAACTTGATCTATAAATTAATTAAATTTATTAAATTAAACTTCTGTTGACATGTAGTTAAATTATATATATATATGTGTGTGTGTGTGTGTGTGTGTGTGTAATTTTAATTAATTAAATCAACCTAAATAAATTAAATTTCTAGGTAAGTCTCACTCCTCTCTCCTCTCTCACTCCTCTCATTTGCCATCCCCACCCATCCCCGACTGGCGCCGCCACGCCACCATGGCAGCAGCAGCGGTAGCTTGCATCGGCTAGCAGAAAGAGCAACCCCCACCGGCCAGCAATAGAAGCAACTCACACCGGCCGGCCAGCAACAGGAGCAGCGCACACCGGCCAGCAGCAGGAGCAACTCGCCCTGGCCAGTAGCAGGAGGTCACGCCGGCGCCCCATCTCGACCGGCGCCGCCTCCATTCCGACCCACTGCCCTTAGCCTTTAATTCAAGGTTAGGGTTTCATAATATTATTTTTAATTTCTTTCAATTTGAGTGTTGAATTTGTTAATTAGTGTATTGAATTAGTTTTTTATTGATTGTTAGTTAATTAGTAAGTGAATGATTTAGGGTTTTTGATTGTTAGTTTGAATTAGGGATTATTTGATTGTTATTTTGTGAATGTTGATTGTGAATTGAAAATTTTAATGTTAGGGTTAGTTTGAATAGTGTATCTTAGGATTTGTTGAAAATTTTGTATTTCTTGAGTTAATTAGTTTGATTTTGGAATTGTAAAATTAGATTGAATTAGGGTATTTAAGGAGTTGTTTGAATTTGGATATCATTTGAGTTAGTTTGAATTATTATTGAGATGTTAGGACTAATAGTTTGAATTTGGGATTAGGAATAGCTACATAGTTTGAATTTGTGATTTTAAGACTAGTTTGAATTTTGAATTTAGGACTAGTTTGAATTATTATTGAGATTTTAGGACTACTAATAGTTTGAATTTAGGATTTTAGCACTATAATTTGGTTTTTGAATTCTAGGAGTATTTTCAATTTGTGATTTTAAGACTAATTTTAATTTGGAATTTAGGACTAATAGTTTGAATTATATTAGATATTTTAGGCTAATTAATAGTTTGAATTTGGGATATTAGCTAGCTAGTTTGAATTTGAAATTTTAGGGATTTGAATTACAACTTAATTAGAACTCATAATTAATTATAAATTGAATCTACTATAAATTGAACTTAATTAGGAATATGAACTTGAAATTAGAACTTGAAGTTTGAACTAATTAGCTTGAATATATAACTAATTACGTTTAGAAATTAGATATGAACTTGAATTGAAACTTGAACTTATTAAAACTTGAATATATATATATATATATATATATATATATATATATATATATATATATATATATATATATATATAAAACTAATATTCTTGGATTTGAAGTTTATATTTAACTAATTTAAGAACTTTTCGTGCTAGGCAACTGAGGAAGCTCAACATCTAAAAAAGTTGATACAAGACTATATTGCTTCTCTCATAAAAGTTGGAGATATGGTTGGTGCTTCTAAATTTCTTAAGTTCAAGTACAATTGTTTTCAATAATGTGTTTGTGTCCATCTAGTATTAATACTTAGCTTTAATTTTACGAATAATATAAGTTGATCCTATTGATGACAAAATTGATTTTCTTGCAAGATCGATTTGTGTCCATCTAGTGTTGACACTTAGCTTTAATTTAGGAATAATGTGTTTGTTAAGCATAAGTACCAACACTAGTTGATCCTATTGATGAAAAAATTGATTTTCTTACAAGATCGATTTGTGTCCATCTAGTGTTGACACTTAGCTTTAATTTAGGAATAATGTGTTTGTTAAGCATAAGTACCAACACTAGTTGATCCTATTGATGACAAAATTAATTTTCTTGCAAGATCGATTTGTGTCCATCTAGTGTTGACACTTAGCTTTAATTTAGGAATAATGTGTTTGTTAAGCATAAGTACCAACACTAGTTGATCCTATTGATGACAAAATTGATTTTCTTGCAAGATCGATTTGTGTCCATATAGTGTTGACACTTACCTTTAATTTAGGTCAAAAGTAAAGTAGTTAAAGTTGTTAAGTTGTGTGAATATGTTAAGATAAATAATGTGGTTTAGTTGGTGAATTTGGTTTTTGTATTAAGTAAAAAGTAAGTAGTTAAAGTTGTTAAGTTGTGTGAATATGTTAAGATAAATAATGTGGTTTAGTTGGTGAATTTGGTTGTTGTATTAAGTCAAAAGTAAAGTAGTTAAAGTTGTTAAGTTGTGTGAATATGTTAAGATAAATATTAATGTGGTTTAGTTGGTGAATTTGGTTGTTGTATTGAGTAAAAAATAAAGTAGTTAAAATTGTTAAGTTGTGTGAATATGTTAAGACAAATAATGTGGTTTAGTTGGTGAATTTGATTGTTGTATTAAGTCAAAAGTAAAGTAGTTAAAATTGTTAAGTTGTGTGAATATGTTAAGATAAATAATGTGGTTTAGTTGGTGAATTTGGTTGTTGTATTAAGTCAAAAGTAAAGTAGTCAAAATTGTTAAGTTGTGTGAATATGTTAAGATAAATATTAATGTGGTTTAGTTGAAGAATTTGGTTGTTGTATTAAGTCAAAAGTAAAGTAGTTAAAGTTATTAAGTTGTCTGAATATGTTAAGATGAATATTAATGTGGTTTAGTTGGTGAATTTGGTTGTTGTATTAAGTCAAAAGTAAAGTAGTTAAAATTGTTAAGTTGTGTGAATATGTTAAGATAAATAATGTGGTTTAGTTGGTGAATTTGGTTGTTGTATTAAGTCAAAAGTAAAGTAATTAAAGTTGTTAATTTGTGTGAATATGTTAAGATAAATAATGTGGTTTAGTTGGTGAATTTGGTTTTTGTATTAAGTAAAAAGTAAGTAGTTAAAGTTGTTAAGTTGTGTGAATATGTTAAGATAAATAATGTGGTTTAGTTTGGTGAATTTGGTTGTTGTTTTAAGTCAAAAGTAAAGTAGTTAAAGTTGTTAAGTTGTGTGAATATGTTAAGATAAATATTAATGTGGTTTAGTTGGTGAATTTGGTTGTTGTATTGAGTAAAAAATAAAGTAGTTAAAATTGTTAAGTTGTGTGAATATGTTAAGACAAATAATGTGGTTTAGTTGGTGAATTTGATTGTTGTATTAAGTCAAAAGTAAAGTAGTTAAAATTGTTAAGTTGTGTGAATATGTTAAGATAAATAATGTGGTTTAGTTGGTGAATTTGGTTGTTGTATTAATTCAAAAGTAAAGTAGTTAAAATTGTTAAGTTGTGTGAATATGTTAAGATAAATAATGTGGTTTAGTTGGAGAATTTGGTTGTTGTATTAAGTCAAAAGTAAAGTAGTTAAAATTGTTAAGTTGTGTGAATATGTTAAGATAAATAATGTGGTTTAGTTGGTGAATTTGACTGTTGTATTAAGTCAAAAGTAAAGTAGTTAGAGTTGTTAAGTTGTGTGAATATGTTAAGATGAATATTAATGTTGTTTAGTTGGTGAATTTGGTTGTTGTATTAAGTCAAAAGTAAAGTAGTTAAAGTTGTTAAGTTGTGTGAATATGTTAAGATAAATAATGTGGTTTAGTTGGTGAATTTAGTTGTTGTATTAAGTCAAAAGTAAAGTAGTTAAAGTTGTTAAGTTGTGTGAATATGTTAAGATGAATATTAATGTGGTTTAGTTGGTGAATTTGGTTGTTGTATTAAGTCAAAAGTAAAGTAGTTAAAATTGTTAAGTTGTGTGAATATGTTAAGATGAATAATGTGGTTTAGTTGGTGAATTTGGTTGTTTTATTAAGTCAAAAGTAAAGTAGCTAAAATTGTTAAGTTGTGTGAATATGTTAAGATAAATAATGTGATTTAGTTGGTGAATTTGGTTGTTGTATTAAGTCAAAAGTAAAGTAGTTAAAATTGTTAAGTTGTGTGAATATGTTAAGATAAATAATGTGGTTTAGTTGGTAGATTTTTTTGTTGTATTAAGTCAAAAGTAAAGTAGTTAAAGTTGTTAAGTTGCGTGAATACGTCAAGATAAATAATTATTTATAATATAAATGAATATCTATATTTTTGTATATGGATCATCGTTTGTGGATGTATAATATGCATTACGAAATTGGTGTTGGTTTGAAACCTGAGTTTATTGACGGTGTTAGAAATTTTATTGAACATACAATGACATTTGACGTTTTCAAGAATAATGGATTGGTTATGTGTCCTTGTAGTGCATGTAAGTGCTTAAAATTTTTTAAGCCAGATAGAGTTTGGTTCATTTGTACCGTAATGGATTTAAGCCTAAATATTTTGTATGAATTGATCTTGGAGAAAGTGATGGATTGGATGATATGTTTTATAATTCGATGCCTGTGGATGTATATAATATGGTTGCACCACATGGCCAAATTAGGGTTGAACAGGTTAGGGTTGAACACGATAGGGTTGAACATGATAGGGTTCATGAAATGATCAATGATGCTTTTGGGGTTCAAGGTGGGATGGAACCAGAACAATATTTTGATGAAGCTCCTAATGAAGAAGCAAGACACTTTTATGATCAATTAGAAGAGTCTAGTCGTCCACTATGCGAAGGGAGTCCGCATTCTGCTTTGTCAGTTGGAGTTAGATTAATGACTATTAAATCAGATTGGAATGTTCCTAATGCTGCTATGGACTCAATGGTTGATCATTTGGGTGAACTAGTTTATCCGGAGTTTAACATACCAAAGAACTTCTATCAGGCAAAGCGTTTGGTGTCCAAGTTAGGATTGACGTATGATAGAATTTATTGTTGTGTTAATGGCTGCATGTTGTTTTACAAGACTGATAATGAATTAGAAAATTGTAAGTTTTGTGGACATTCTTGTTATAAGAGGACTTCGGCTGGAAAGATGGTCCCAGTTCAGGCGATGCATTATCTACCTCTCATTCGTAGGTTAAAGAGGTTGTATGCATCGATGAGGTCTCCCCAACATATGAGATAGCATCGTGAATATAGAAGGTCGCCGGGTGTCTTGTCTCATCCATCTAATGGTGAAGCATGGAAGCATTTTGATAATGTATATCCTGATTTGCTAGTGAACCAAAAAATGCTAGATTGGGGTTGTGTTCAAATGGCTTCACACCATTCTCTAATAATGCTTTGCCTTCTTCATGCTGGCTGGTATTTCTTACTCCGTATAATCTTCCTCCTGAAATGTGCATGGCTAGTCCCTACATCTGTCTAAGTTGTGTTATTCTAGGTCCCTGTAATCCAAAATGTTTGATTGATGTGTACCTACAACCATTGATAGATGAGCTCAAACAATTGTGGTTTGAAGGCGTTTTGACTTATGATATATCAACTAAGCAGAATTTCGTTATGCGTGCTTCTTTAATGTGGACTATTAATGATTTTCCTACATACGGGATGTTGTCTGGTTGGATGACAGCTAGAAAACTAGCATGTCCGTATTGCATGGAAAATACTAAGGCATTCACTTTAAAGCACGGCAGAAAAAATACATGGTTTGATTGTCATCGCCAGTTCTTGCCAATGGACCATGAGTTTAGAAGGATGAAAAATGCATTTAGGAAAAATAAGGTTGAAAGTGACCCCCCACCTCCATTACTCACAGGGCATCAAATTTGGGAGAGAGTTTCTCAATTACCTAGAGTTACAGAAGCTTCACCTTCTAGACTTCCTGGATATGGTGTTGAACATAATTGGACCAAAAAAAGCATATTTTGGGAGTTGCCGTATTGGAAGGACAATCTGCTACGACATAATCTAGATGTGATGCACATTGAAAAAAATTACTTTGACAATTTGTTTAACACGGTGATGGATGTTAAGGGTAAGACAAAAGATAATCCAAAAGCTAGAATGGACATAAAGGAATATTGTATGAGAAAAGAGTTATGGCTGCAGGAATTACAGAATGGTAAAATAGTTAAGCCCAAAGCCAGCTTTTCATTCACATTGGATGAGAAACGTGAAACTATTCAGTGGGTTAAAAATTTGAGGATGTCGGAAGGCTATGATTCGAATTTAGGAAAGCGGGCAGATATGAATGAAGGAAAATTAATTGGTATGAAAAGTCATAAGTATCATGTGTTCATGGAAACTTTAATTCCTATTGCTTTTAGCCATCTACCCGAAAGGATATGGAAACCAATCACAGAGATAAGTCTTTGTTTTAAAGATTTGTGTTCTGGAAAGTTGTTGGAGAGTAGTTTAGACAGGATGGAGGAAAATATTCTTGTTACTACTACTAAGTTGGAGAAGATATTTCCATGTGGTTTCTTTGATGTGATGGAGCATCTTCCAATTCACTCGCCTCAGAGGTCCGGTTCAAACAAGATGGATGTATCCATTTGAGAGGTATCCATTTGAAATATTCACTAAGTTATATATATTCACCAACTCTTTTATATATTAACAAATATATACATACATACATGCAGACAAATTGGTAGTTCGAAGCAAACGATTAAGCAAAGGGGAAGGATCGAAGGATCATTTGTTCAAGGTCATATTGGGAGAGAAATTGGTATTTTTATTCTTATTACTTTGGTCATGATGTGTTATGTAGGAGAAACAGGCCCAATCGCAATGTTGAAGGCGATAGTGATCCTTTATTTCCACCGATATCAATTTTTAATCAAAATGGTAGAGGATCTAAAAAGCGTGGAAAGCGAGGCTTCACTGATATGGAAATGTAATCAACTGTGACACATGTTTTGCTTAATTGTCCAGAGATTCAATCATATGTCAATTAAGTGTTAAAAATATGTTATTAAATTACATATTAATAAGTGATCATTAACTAACGAAATACTTGAATGTAAAATGATCAGCTTGTTCGTAAACACATGGGGTAATGAAGCCATCTATACAAAATTTTCCAAATGGCTGAGGAACTACGTAAGTGTGCAATCACTAAGTATTTAATAATATATTCATGTTATACTAAATTATATTACTTGAAATAACAATCACGTAGGTTTACGATGAATATTCAAGTGTCCAACATTTACAATTAGTGAAAGAAGTAGCACTTGGACCTGAATCTCAAATACTGACAATGAATAAGTATTGTGTCAATGGTTTTAAGTTTCAAACTTAAGAAGTTTCTAGGAACAAAAAAACAAATAATAGCGGTGTGTATATACAAGGTGATGCTGATGGTACTGGTCAAACTATTGAATATTATTGTGTCATTCAAGAGATTATTGAAGTGAGGTATTCAGGAAAGCCTAAGAAAAAGATTATATTGTTTCGATGTGAGTGGTTTGACCCATCACATAGAGGCACAAAGATGGACCATCAACATAATATAATTGAAGTTAAGCACACTAGGAAATACAGAAGTTATGATCCTTTTATTATTGCACAAAATGCTAAACAAGTGTATTACGCTTCATATCCATTGCGTAGAGACAAAGCTGATTGGTGGGTCGGTACAAAAAGTAAGCCTGTGGGAAGAATTGAAATTGACAATGTCTTAGATGTGGCGTATCAAAATGATGTTGCAATTGTTCAACAAGAAGTTGATGTTGAATTGGAAACCACACTACAACATCCTCAACACATATTAGAAGAAGTATCTGATGATGGCATACTGAATGTTGAGGAAGAAATATCCGAGAATGAGGAAAATGAATCATTTAATGACGAAGAATGGGATGATAATGAAAATGAAACAAATGAGGAGGAAGAATGGGAGAATGATGGAATTGAAACAAGCGAGGAGGAATAGTGTAGAATGAAAGCTAGCTAGTATATATGTAAGTGTATTTTGTTAATTTTATTTAATTTATGATTTTTATATATATTATACATGTAAATTTGCATACAGATGTCATCAGGCGGTGACGGTGATAGACATTGCCAAAATCTTGGAGTTAGCCAGACTAAACAGACTAAGAAGAAGAAGTCTAGGAGACCGATAGATCCCGAGGATATTGCAGAATCTATTTCTTTTGTGCCAGAGCGCATCAGCCATGATACTCATTTATTTGTTGTTTCGTTTGTTACAGCGGATCCTCGATAATATTATCCTAATTATCGTTGACCACTCGGTACATCATCTACTTCATAGCCATTGCCTGCACGACGCTACGAGGACCTACCTTTATAAGCTATTCGTGGAGCACGACCCTTATCGGCGGGTACTCCATCTCTCACAGGTACATCTCCTCAGTTATTTGCCATGAGGTTTAGAGATTCTAGTAGCTAGCAGTCAGATGCAATGGCTGGTACCCCTCTATTGACTCAGTGTTTTGTGCATCCTAACATACCACCCTCGTCTATAGCTACACCTAGTGCTACACCACATGATACGATGTCTGGTGTAGCTCCTGGCCAGAAGGACAGACTTGGTAGAGTCATGATTGAGCCGGATGGATCATCGTAAGTTTGTTTTGTTACCTATTTGTTAGTTTATTTTATTTATTTCTTATACTTTAATATATTATTCATGAACTAACATATTTATTATGTGTTTTGCAGGTGGTATCCTGCAAAGGATGCTACCCGGGCTTTAAAAGAATGTGTTAGAAGACTCTATACACAGACTTATTACTCTTGGAGCGAGATTCCAAATAGTATACGCCAAGCTATGTTTAATAACTTTAAGGTATATATTGTTTAGTTAAGTTTAGTATACTTTATTTTTTTTATTATCGATCTAATTAACGTTATTCAATTTTTTTATGATTATGTGTACTTGGGAGTCGAGGTACAATTTGGTCATTGTGATCACATTTGAGAGGAAGGCATCCACCAGACTGTCTGCCTGGCTAAAGAGTGTTTGGGATAGTGGTGTACATCCCGATTGGATGTTGCCTAATGTTTCTGATGAATTGGGTCTGTATTGGAAAATAGACGAGTTTAAGGCAATATCAGATCAAGCCACAAAGGCTAGAGGCAGTCTTAAAGGTGGCTCGTTGCACACCGGAGGTGCAAAGACGGTTGGAACAATTGCACGAGAGATGGTAAGTTCTTATTTAAATTTTTAAATAAATAATTAGTTAATTTATATATATAGTTATAAATTTCAGTTTTTATTTATAGGAAAAATAATTGGGACGCCCTCCCATTGAACCAGAGGTTTTCAAGAAGACTCATTTAAGGAAGAAAGAAAATGAGTCGGATCCAGATGTGTGGTTGGAGGAAAGGGCCGAACGAACTTTTGTAAGTTATTTAATATGAATAATATATATTA
The DNA here is from genome assembly GCA_037074985.1 of Solanum bulbocastanum. Taxonomy (NCBI): domain Eukaryota; kingdom Viridiplantae; phylum Streptophyta; class Magnoliopsida; order Solanales; family Solanaceae; genus Solanum; species Solanum bulbocastanum. The sequence continues at coordinate 26,196,567 of CM073604.1, read as the reverse complement.
ATAGTAAATATATGATATGTATATATATTCATGTCAATTTTTATATTTAATATGCAGAATGACTTTCAGCACTACGTCGTTGAGAATCTAGATAGTTCGGTCCAATTGATACCTGAACTGTCCACCCAGGTTTGGAAAGAAAAAGTGGTAGAGGGGACACACAAGGGTAGATGCTATGGTCTAGACTCTTGAAATGATGTTAGACGACTCTAGTCAGGCTTAGAAGGTATTATATCGCCACGTCAAGCCGAGGCACTTGACGCTGTTCAAATTGCTGCTATGTTGGATCAAATAGCTAAACTTGCAGTGGCACTAGCAGAGTTGGAGCGGAGAAGAGTAGCTGAACAAGAAAGCATGAATGAGACCGTTCAGCAAATCAAAGAACAAGTGATGAACCTCGCTCGTCGGCCTAATACTTCGGCTCCCGATGACACCAACGACGAGAGTGATGAGGATGATTATGTAGATCTCACTCCCTAGTTTAGATCTCTGGACATTTATAAACTTTTTAAAATGAATTTTGAAAGATTTTTTAATTTTTTAATTTATGATTTAGGTACTTTTGAATGTTATTTTATGTTTTGTTTAGATTGTTTCTAATTGTCTGTTTGATTGGGCTGAATAGAGTAGTATTGAATTGAATTGAATTTTATTCGCAGGTGGCCAGCAGAAACTGGGAGTTTTTGGTGCCAAAAATAATGCAGGAAAAGCGACGGACTGCGTGGTTTTGTCCGTTGCTTTTCTGGATTTTATTTTTAAAAAATTCCAGAAAAGCGACGGACAAAACGACGCAGTCCATCGCTTTTCTGGATTTTATTTTTTCAAAATCCAAAAAAGCGACGGACTGCGTCGTTTTGTCCGTCGCTTTTTCTGGGTTTTTTTTAAAAATCCCAGAAAAAGCGACGGATAAAACCACGCAATCCGTCGCTTTTCTAGAATTTTTAAAAAATAAAATTTCCAGAAAAGCGATGGACTGCGTCGCATTTTAGAAATAAAAAAAATGAAAATTAAAATAAAAGAAACGAAGTCCATCGCTTTTTTTAATAAAATTAAAAAAAAAAAATACAAAAAGCGACGCAGTCCATCGCTTTTTGCGACGCTGTCCGTCGCATTTTTGCGACGTTGTCCATCGCTTTTTGAAAAGCATCGAGCTAAAAAGCGACGGAAGTGACTATGTCTCTTTTCCGTCGATTTTGGCCCGAAAAGCGACGCAGTCCGTCACTTTTTGGCCTTTTTTTTAAAAAAAAATTTAGTAGTGTGTGAGGTTGCTTTGATAGGGTCCGAGTTGGTGCAAGAGGATATGGAAGAGGTTCGACTTATTTGTGAAAGGTTTATATTGGCAAAGTCGATAAAAGTCTTATACCAATATTAGAAAACGAGAACTTGAATTTGATGTTGATTATTAGGTTTACTTGTGTCACGACCCAAAATTGCAAGTCGCGACGGCACCTATGTTCCCAACCGATAGGTAAGCCAACCCAATAAGTTAACCAATTCTATTGAAACGTGAAAAGGTAAGTAGCAAGCAAATATCTAAAATACTAAGTCTTTGAAATAAATGCGGAAAATAAAAATACCACCCCAACATTTAGTGTCACAAATGCAAGAGCTTCTAAAGTCAATACAAGTCTCTGATTATTTAACAAGTCTAAACATAAGAAATATCTTATCAGAGTACAACCACAACCTAATGTATAGAGATAGATGAAGGTATGGACCGCAAAATATCCAAGGAACTCACCACAACTCCAAAATAATCCAAACTCTGACTCAAGCTCCAAGAAATGCGCTAAAATTTGAAATGAAATATGTGCCACAAAAGAGTGCAACAAGTGTAGTATGAGTACGAAACCATGTGTATCCAGTATATCTCATACACCAACAACGAAGAAATAGTGACAGGAGTATATAGGAAAATAATCCTTTAATTTTACAAGTCCACCCTATAATTATCAACTAACTTTTCATCAATATGGATAATCAAATGTCCAACCACTATGAAAAACCCATAATCAACAAGAATGAGGGATGTAATGAGATGCAATGCCATGTGACCCCATGAAATGATATGCCGCAGTGGTCAAGTACTCTCTCAACCTTATATACATAATACTCCTTGGAAATACATTGATAGTTCATGACCCATGGGGGATTCGCGAGGTCCATATACCGACACAGAAGATATCCACGTGTCTATGGAGACGATCTCAACGCACTATCATAAAATCAAACAATTTTCGCACGGACAATCTCAACGTGCCCAAATTACAATCTTTACATCTCACAATTCCCAGCACAAACGATCTCCACGTACCGAACTTATACTCAATCTCATGTCAATGTATGTACACAATATGATTTCAATAAAAGGGGATGATGAAGTTCCTCAAAAAATGAGATGTCGCTATGACATAATCACCTCAATTATCACAAATATACGGGTTCAATAAAGAAACACAAACACATAAAAGAAATCAAGTCACTAAATACATCAGCTAATGTCCATATGCTTTGGCATTCTTGAATTACAATCTATCATATAATAGTTATAAATGTTTCCTTTAATAACACTGGTACTCGTACCATTGCCCATCACACCATTGGTATGAGACTCCCATCTTTCGCCTTTACCCATTGTCTATTCTATTTTTAATCTTTAATTCAGAAAATGTCCTTCAACAAAATCTAAAAGTCTTAACATACCTTGAATGTCGAACGCCTATCACGAATCCTCAAGATTTCGCCTTTCACCTTTGCAAAGCTTCAGAACATTCAAAATCTATCAAATATGCATTAATTGTAATTAAATGGGCATGTTGACATCCATATTAATATACTTCTACCTCATATCCCAACGATCACTTATAAGTTGTAGAGTCCAAATTTATAATTAAGTTCCTAATCTTGATGCCAATTAGTATATCAACTCTAATACTTCTCAAAATTTCAAACCTAGGGTTCAGTCTCAATTTCTTCAATTATCATAATTTTAATGGTATTCATGTAATACAATACACCTAACATTTAATTAGGTGTCTCAATATATCAAACTTGAACCATAATATAATAATTATAAAACTTGTTTTGATACCAAGACCAAAGCCATAACCACTAATCTTAATTACGAAACACTATATACGAACCTACGGAAGTTATTTGTGCAAGAATGAAAACTACCCCTATTCCATATTCATGAAGACAACAACCGTACTGAAAAATCAAAGGTGACCATATAGTGAAACGAAAAAAAGGGTATGGATATTACAAACAGGAGAAGGAAATTTCAAGAGGAATATCACTTCTCCATAAGGTCAAACTTACAAACTTCCAACCAATCATGCCATTCTAATGATTATACAACTATTAACTAACCAATAATTCCTACCCACCAATGCCATCATTATTAATTGCAAAAAAAAATTAATGGAAAGAGGTATACATTTTGGTACATGAAGCCATTTGTCCCAACGAGGTTCTCTGTTAGCGGCGGCTGCTCTCATCAATTCTTATTTTATCCCAAATTGTGATTTAAAATTGTTAAACTCCATTAACTTATTTTCTTATATGGTCAAGTGATATAGGGTATTAACTGAATTATGAACTTGACCCATAAGTATTAACTAAAATTAATTATTTAATAAAAATACCTGTTAATTAAATTACCATAGTTAAACAAATAATTCATAATTCTTATTTAATATTTACGGGAAGAGTCTTTTATGATATAAAGAGGTCTAATACTCAAAACAAACTAACAGATCGTTACATCATCTACCACTAAAACAAATGTTCTTCCTCAAACGGTAAAAGGATAAAATGTAATTGAACGCTTAAAACCTATGGGGATATCTGATCCATATGTCCAACTCGTACTCCCAAGTAGCCTCTTCAACTATATGACGCTTCCATTGAACCTTTACTGAAAAAATCTCCTTCACCCTCAACTTTCTCAACTTTCGAATTTACCTATCCAATATACTAACAAACTCCTCCTCAAAAGTCAAATTGTGATCAAGTAACACTAACTCCAACTAAATTACATGAAAACCAACCTAATGGTACTTCTTTAGCATTGTTGTGAATACTCGACAATTCAGGTGGCAAAGACAACTCGTAAGCCACCCCACCAATATGTTGAACAATCTTGAAAGGGAAAATATACCTTGAGCTCAATTTGCTCTTCTTCCCAAATCTCACCACACCCTTCATTAGTGAAACCTTCAACAAAACCTGCTCTCCAACCATGAACTCTAGATCACAAAGCTTCGATCTACATAGCTCCGATGCAAGCAAACTGTCTCTCGAATGTAAAGCTTGGCTAACTTCTTTGAATTTTTAAATAGTCCAAATTTATACGAGATATATAGCCTTGCTCAACCGATCCGCAATGACCCATATAATATCAAACTTTACCCAAGGTCCATGAAAATCCTATCACAAAGTCCATAGCTATCATTTCTCACATCTACTCTAGTATGGGTGTCCTTTGAGTAACATCTCAAGACTTATGGTGTTCATACTTCACTTTCTGATAAATGATACATCTTAGTAGACCCCGGATGATTAGAATACCTAAACTAAGGATCTCCTCCATTACCAATCTAGTAAAATCACTTATCCAAAGAACATAAATAAGATCATTTGTCCTCAAAACTCCCTCACCATCATGAATTTCCTCCTTGGTTTTTCCTTGTAACACCTTGTCTCGAATCTTATACATTTTTTCATCACCAAGTTGTCGAACCTGAATCTGCTCCAATAAGAAATACCTCACCTCCCTATAAGACAAAATTCTACCAGATTTTAAAATATCAAGTTTTACAAAGTTATTGGCTAAGGATTTGGACATCCATAGCCAAGGGACACTCTCCCACGTGTAACATAGGTAGACTACCCATACTCACCGCCTTTCAACCTAAGACAACTACTATCACATTCACCTTGTCCAAACAATAAACAATAGTCATTCCATAGTCCTTGAGTAACTCTAATCATCTCTATTGTCTCAAATTTAGATTCCCCTTATTGAATACATACTAAAACACCTAATTATACACACCATAAAGATAATGTCTTCAAAACTTTAATGCAATATCACAACCGCTAAGTTCATGCTATAAGTAGGATAGTTTTTCTCATGAATTTTTGACTTGACTACCTCGAAGCATAAGCTATCACTTCTCTTTTTGCATCAATATCCATCCAATACTAGCTAAAGAAGCATCACAATAAACGATAACATCCTCTACTTACATAGATAAAGTCAAAATTGGAGTAGTAGTAAATAAAGTTTTTAGCTTTAAGAAGCTCACCTCACACACATCAAACCACTGGAAAGCCACTTACTTCTAAGTCAATCTAGTAAATGCGCATGCAAAGAATGAGAACATCATCGATAATAACTAACAATGCCTAAGAAACTCTAAATCTCGATAATGGAAACAGATTTGTCCCAATTACAAACTCCTTCAATCTCCTTGGATTCCACCATAATACCTTTCTTGCTCACTATACATTCCAAATATGCCACCAAACTAACCAAAACTCACACCTTAAAAACATGCATAGAGCTTAATCTTTCCTCAGATTTTAAAGAACAATCCTCAAATGATACTCATGATCCTTCTTACTACAGGAGTATACTAATATATTATCGATGAAGATAATAATAAAGGAATCCAAGTATCATAGAAATAATCCTTAAAGATATATTTGATCTAATAAATCTCTTACTCAACAATTCTTGTTACTGATCCTTCAATTCCACAAGAGCATTCCAATAAAAAATGATAGAAATAGGTGAAGTGTGCAATTCTAAGCTAATACGAAATTATATATCACGATCAGGTGAAACACTTTCAAGAACTCTTTAACCACTGTAATAGATTCTACAGGAGATGTATTGTTACCATTATGATAAGTCAAATAGATGAGGCATCATTTTTTTAAACCATATGGTGAGACTCCAAAAATCAAAATAGCTTTCTCGTACAAGTACTAAGAGTTTCTTTCCACTTTAGTTTAGGAAAAGTGACATATCTTGGTCTAATAGTATGAAAATTCATGGTAGGGAGAAATTCCATCTATATCCAATATGATGTTGAAATCAACCATATTCAAAATAGGTAAGTCTGTTCATGTGTCATGTACTACCAAGTGAATAACATAAGATCGATGTAATCGATCTACCACTAAGAGCCATCTACTAGTGTAGGAATATGTATAGACATAGGATAAGAGTCATGAAGCATATTCAAACCCAAAATAAGATATGTACTTATGAAAAATGAAGTATATCCACACTTGAAATGAAACTGTAGTCAATCGAGGGCATATCAAAGGATATATTGACCCACCTTGGTTATACCAATACAATTAGTTATTTACTAATAAATATTTCCAATGAAAATTGTATTAGTGTATGATCTGTGTAGAAATTATAACTACTATTCACACGTCTTTATGGACATCCTCATATAGTTTCATACAACTATCCTTTTCAAAATTTCTTAACTAAAGAATCGTTCTGTACTCTTACTTTCAATCAATATTACTAATCCTTAATTCAAGATATGAACGGATGTTCACCACGAGAATGTATCAATATTTATCATTAACACATTATATTAATGTCATTATTGACTGCTATCCAATTTAGCCTTTTATATTTTCTTGCTACCAACATGGATATAGTTCTACCTAACTTAAACTATTCAAAATGTCTTGAGTATACCTCTACTCGAAAGGATAAAAGAAAATCTATCATATGAATCTTAAACTAGTCTTACCCTCTCAAATGTAATTAGAAGAGGTCACAATATTTTATATCTTTGTCCTTCCTCAACCTTTCCTTATAGCCTTACCATAATCACTATCCATTTATTTGATCAATAGATTTTACTAATCATACACTACTCTTAAAAACATCAACATTGTAGCATTTCAGTACTAAATTATTCATTTATCATAAACGCAGGTCATAAAACTGTCCAAAAAACAAAATTCAAATAAAGTTCAAGTATCTTTGTCTAAATCACACCTAGAGCAAATCATTCTTACAAATTTCAGCCTCATCAATTACATTCTTTAGAATAGAAAAACTCACTACGAAGTTAATTTTTTAGGCATAAAACACTCGTACTATACCACATAAAGTCATCCCAACCACTAGGTCTATATTTGAAAATGCTTCATCATCATTGGCGAGAGAATGAAACATTGAAATTTTGACCATAAAACTGAATCAAATACACACGATAAGGAATGGAATAATGAAGTTTTGTAAAGTCCTATAGCCTCTCAAAGATAAGTAATGAACGTCTGTGCACCGAACCGCAAGACTCTATTAGACTCTGCTTTTGTACTCGTGAGACTGATAAACCTAAGGCTTTGATATTAATTTGTCACGACCCAAAATCGCAAGTCGTGATGACACCTATGTTCCCAACCGATAGATAAGCCAACCTTAAAAGTTAACCAATTCAACTTAAATGTGAAAAGGTAAGTAGTAAGAAAATATCTAAAATACTGAGACTTTAAAATAAATGCGGAAAATAGAAATACCACCCCAAGATTTTGTGTCATAAGTGCAGGAGCTTTTAAAGTCAATACAAGTCTCTAATTATTTAACAAGTCTAAACATAAGAAATATCCTATCAAAATATAACCACAACCTAATGTATAGAGATATATGAAGGTATGGGCCGCAAAATATCCAAGCAACTCACCACAACTCCAAGATAATCCAAACTTTGACTCAAGCTCCATGAAATGCGCTAAAGTTTAAAGTGAAATTTACACCACAAAAGAGTGCAGCAAGTGTAGTATGAGTACAAAATCACGTGTACCCAATATATCTCATAAACCGACAATGCAGAAGTAGTGACATGAGTTTATAAGAAAATAAACCTTTAATGTTACAAGTCCACACTATAATTATCAACCAACTTTTCATGAATATGGATAATCAAACGTCGCATAATGTCCAACCACCATAAAAAGCCCATAATCAACAAGAATGAGGGATGTAATTAGATGCAATGCAATGTAACACCATGAAATGATATGCGTCAGATCCTAAGTACTCTCTCAACCGTATATACATGATGCTCCTCAGAAATACATCAAGAGATCATGACCCTTGGGGGAACTCGCGAGGTCTATATACCAACACAGAAGATCTCAACGCACTATCATAAAATCAAACAATCTCCATACAGATGATCTCCACGTGCACAAATTATAATCTTAGAATCTCACAATCCCCAGCATGAACGATCTCCACGTGCCCAACTTATACTCAATCTCATGTCAATGCATGTGCACAATATGATTTCAATAAAAGGGGATGATGAAGTTTCTCAATAAATCAGATGTCGCTATGACATATAATCACCTCAATTATCACAAATATACAAGTTCAATAAAGAAACACAACTACACAAAAGAAATCAAGTCACTAAATACATCAGTTAATGCCCATATACTTTGGCATTCTCGAATTACAATCTATCATATTATAGTAATAAATGTTTCCTATAATAAAAATGATACTCATACCAATGCCCGTCACACCATTGATATGAGACTCCCATCTTTCACCTTTACCCATTGTCTATTCTATTTTAATCTTTAATTAGGAAAATGTCCTTCAGCAAAATCTAAAAGTCTTAACATACCTTGAATGGTGAATGCGTATCACGAATCCTCAAGATTTCTTCTTTCACCTTTGTAAAGCTTATCTATCAAATATGCATTAATTGTAAGTAAATGGTCCTGTTGACATCCATATTGATATACTTCTACCTCATATCCCAATGATCACTTATAAGTTGTAGAGTCCAGATTTATAATTAAGTTCCTAATCTTTATGCCAATTAGTATATCAACTCTAATTCTTTTCTAAATTTCCAATCTAGGGTTAAGTCTCAATTTCTTCAATTATCATAATTTTAATGGTATTAATGTAATACAATACACCTAACATTTAATCGGGTGTCTCAATATATCAAACTTGAACCATAATATAATAATCATAAAAATTGTTTTGATAGCAAGACCCAAGCCATACCCACTAATCTTAATTACGAAACACTGAATACAAACCTACGGAAGTTATTTGTGCAAGAATGAAAATTACCCCTATTCCATATTCGTGAAGACGACAACTGTGCGGAAAATGTGACCATAGAGTGAAACAAAAAAAAAAGGGTATGGATATTACAAATAGGATAAGGAAATTTCAAGAGGAGTATCACTTCTCCATACGGTCAAACTTACAAACTTCCAACCAATCATGCTATTCTAATGATTATACAACTATTAACTAACCAAAAATTCCCACCCCCTAATGCCATCATAATTAATTGCAAAAAAAATTAATGGAAAGAGGTATACATTTTGGTACCTGAAACCATTAGCCCCGACAAGGTTTTCTGTTCACGGCGGCTGCTCTCATCAATTCTTATTTTCTCCCATATTGTGATATAAAATTGTTAAACCCCATTAACTTATTTTCTTATATGGGTCAAGTGGTATAGGGTATTAACTGAATTATGAACTTGACCCATAAGTATTAACTAAAATTAATTATTTTAAAAAAATACACGTTAATTAAATAACCATAGTTAAACAAATAATTCATAATTCTTATTTAATATTTACGAGAAGAGTATTTTATGATAGAAAGTAGTCTAATACTCAAAAAAAACTAACGGGTCATTACAACATGAAAATTTCACCCATGAAGGGTGTGACGAGATTCGTAAAGAAAGTGAAGCTTAGTCCGTGTTATGTGAGCTCATATTAGATTTTGAAGTGTATTGGCAAAGTTGCTTATGAATTAGAGTTACCTAATGATTTAGCATCGGTATATCCGGTATTACATGTATTGCGTTGGAGATCCGACGTCCATTGTACCTTTGGAAACTTTGGGAGTTAAAGAAAGTCTTTTGTATCAAGATGTTCTGGTTGAGATTTTAGATTGTCAAGTTTGGAAGTTGAGAAATAAAGAAGTTGCTTCCGTGAAAGGTCTTTGGAGGAATCAATTAGTTGAGTGTGTTACTTGGGAAGCTGAAGCCGATATGATGTTCAAGTATCCTCACCTCTTTCCATCCGCTCCTACTCTAGCTTGAGGTATTAGTTCTTCATGGTTCATTCCTTTGGATTCATACATTTTAGTCATTCTCATGATTCTATATGCATGCATGTTCATGAAAACTTGATTTTTGATGTTATGATTTAGCTTGGAGTGATTTCTTCTTATTTATGTACATTTGATGAGATTTGCATTCATGTTGGGTAGTTAGTTTCTCTTATACTCTATTCATGCTTGCTTGAGTCTCATTCGAGGATGCATGTTCCCGGTGGGGAGATATTGTAACACCTCAGAAATTGAAAGCTTAGTCTGGGTTGAGAAAGTTCAAAAAATTTGCAGAAGTCTAGTGCTACGTCTTGACCTACGAATCATCAAGAGTTCTATGGGTCGTTGGAAAGGTTTCATAAGACCTTGTTTGAATTATTGGAAAATGTCAAGTCTCTGGTGATGAGTTACGATTTAACATGATGAGGTGTCGAATGGACTATGGGCCATAGGTGGTGTCCGTGAGATGGTTCTACAGTTAGTAATTTGGGAGGACAAGTGATTGACAGGTATGCACTACGAGTCGTAGTTGGTACTGCGAACTAAGAGTGGAAATCATGGAAAGACAGTTGGACTTTGGTGATTTTTGGTAATGTGAGGTCTACGGGTAAGGTCTACGAACTCTAGACCTGATGACGATCTATTTGGAGTTTCAATCTCTAGTGTTTGATCTTCGGTTTAAGATGACGGACCACAGTCTATACTACGAACCGTACTCCCCCAATCGTAGATTTGTCTGACAGTTATTTTTTAAGGATATTTGAGTTTTTTCCTATGCATTTAATACCTATACTATGTTGTTTTGAACCTAATTCTAAGTCCTATAACTGACTTTCAATTCCTAAAACTACCCAAACCCTCTCATCCTCTCAAAACCTCAATTCCCATCCATGTTTATCCTCTCCAATTCTCTCGAAAGTTCAAGGAAGAAAAGTTAAGGTTTCAAGCTTCAAGGTGTTCTTTCTATTGCTTTGCTAGGCTTTGATATCAAGGTATGTGAGACTTTACCAATGGATCCCTTTCATCCATTGGGTCCCAAAAGAATCTCAAATTCTTAAATTGATTTCACCTAATTTGATTTGGGTTCCATGCATTACGATTTAATTGTTTCATTTCAATCTTTTTATGCATTATTTGATTCAATTACATGGTTTTCAATTGATTTCATATGGTGTAACACCCCAACCAAGTAAGCTAAGCTAGGGCTAAGTGTGTGGGGGTAACATGCCATGGAAGTGGGCAAGAGCCAAAGAGGCATAAGAAATTGTTGAAGGAAAACATTTTCGGCCCAAGTCAACTTGGCGAGGCAGTGTGGTCACCAAAGATACTTGGCGATCTGCCAAGTAGCAACCCCATCACCCAGTGGACAGCCTAGGAAGCCCAAGGTACTAGAAATTTGGGCGAGCAAAGTCGGGGCTCACCATTCCAGTTGGCGCATCGTCTAATGCTCCACCCACTCACCTAGTAGACTTGTCTCCTTGAGGGAGCTGCTATAAATTTAGTCAAGCCAAGGTCTATTTGGCGAGTCGCCAAGTGCCCTTGGTGAGCTTCAGCGTGAAAACCTGCAGATTTTTAAGTTGAGGTCTTTAATGTCTTTTCAAATTTCTTAATGCAATACTACGTCGTTTTGCTCTTAACCTAGAAAAGTATATAAGTATTATATTCCTAAATTCCCCCCAGCCTAAGTTATTCTCAAAAGAATCAAAATAGAAACCCAAGAGTTTCCTCTTAAATATTTCACTCTCTAAAACTTGAAGAAGAAGAAGAAGAAAAAAAATTCAATCTAGGGCCAAGGTAAATTCTCAAATCCTCAAGCACTTGTGGGCTTTGTAATCAAGGTATGATGTCTTTTCATCCATGGACTTCTTTCATCCATGGAGTTCCTTAGTTTTCCCCAATTGTGAAGATGAAATCCCCAAATCTCTTGATATGATTGATGAATTATGACTATAATTGCTTAGATTGAAGCATATATGGTGAATATTCTATTAATTTATTGAGAGTAAAGCATAGATGATGATCATGAGATGTAGTGCTTTGAGAGTAATGTGGAAGAGATACTTCCCATAATGAATTGATAAGCATGATTGAATGAATGTGAAAGGTTTACTCACATGAATGATTCTAGGTTGAAAGGATTTCTCACCTAAAATGAATCTAGACTAAAATTCTTAATGAATGATGAGGCTAGAGGCGATTACCCTTGACCTCCATATGTAAGGATATGAGGCAATTTCTTATACTTCTTAGAATTGAACAAGAGGTGAGTCCCCACGTTCTTACTATGATGAGTGGACATGGAGGCGAGTACCCATGATCTTTATGAAATTATGTGGAGGCAAGTACCCGCATCATATGATGAGATTGTGGAGGCAAGTACCCGCGATCTAAAAGTAAGTAAGGAAAAAGACGAATACCCATTAGCCTTTATGAACTAGGAATCGAGGTGAATCCCAATGTCTTTAAAAGTAAGTATGATTACTATTATTATGTTATGAAGTTGACTTGCTTGGAGTGTTACTAGATATGTCTTCCATGATGTAAGCTTGACTAAAGGCGGATGACCTAAGTCTTGGCTAAGGATAAGTGAGGTTACTTAAAGGAGTATTCCTCTTTCATTATGATGTTTATTATGTCTTGATTATGTTTATGCCTTATGTCTTATGTTGACTAATGCTTATGTTATGCTGTTTATGCTAGCCATCATATTTAGTACTTGATTGTACTAGCGCATACCCTTCCCTTCATGGGTCCGACGACATTGATTCTCACACTCGTGGCTAGCTTCGTTGTTGTTCAAACAAGTAAAGTTTTGGTGAGTCCTCATTGTCTTCGAAGATGTGATCACCACTTTTCTTTATGTTTTTCCTTTATGTCTTGGACTATTGTATAGGCAGTGACCCAAGACTTTATTCATATTGTTTAGATGGTTTGAGATGTTATGTTAGACTTTCGTTTATTTTATAAAAGACTTTGATTTTATTGAAAAGCTTTAAATTCCCGCTCATTTCTATTACTTTATGTTATGATATGCTAAGTGGCTTGTATGAGGCATCTCGGGGTCTTATACTCCTTGTTACATCCAGGGGGTACCCCTGGTTCATGACAAACTTGGTAATCAGAGCACAAGGTTTAGAATGGTTCTAGGATGTCTCAAATCACGTCTAGTAGAGTCTTGTTCATAAGTGTGAAGCACGCCACATTTATGAATGAGAGGCTATTAGATGTTTAGGAAACTTCACTTCTTCACTTCTCTAAGTCGTGCCATGGAGTTTAACTCTATAAGATCTTTCTTCAAATCCTTACCCGATGGTTTTCAGGATATGACTAATAGAAGGGCAAATGCTAAAAGGACTGAGGGAGATAATATTAATCAAAAGGTTTCTCCCTAAGCTCTTCCTTAAGCTCCGATTGATCCGTTGGCTTATAATGTAACAAATAAGGAGTTTAGGTCAGCTTTCCAAGTGTTGGCTCAAGCCATGACAACTCAAGCCAATAGAGAGGTGGTTGCTCCCGTGAACCCAAATGTGGGTACGGCAGGGTCAAGAGTGAGGGACTTCACAAGGATGAACCCTCCGGAATTTTATGGCTCGAAAGTTGAGGAAGATCCTCAAGAGTTTATCGATGAGATCTACAAGATACTTGCTATTATGTGTGTGACTCCAGTAGAGAAGGCGAAACTAGTTGCTTACCAACTCAAAGGAGTTGCTCAGATTTGGTTCAATCAGTGGAAAGAGGCAAGGCCGGTGGAAGTGGGTCCCATAGAATGGGAAAGGTTCAAAAGTGCATTTCTTGACAGATTCTTCCCTCTAGAGATGAGAAAGGCTAAGGTACTTGAGTTCATCAACCTTAGGCAAGGAAATATGAGTGTAAGGGAATATGCTTTGAGGTTCACTCAACTATCAAAGTATGCTCCTTCTATTGTGGCGGATCGTAGGGCCAAAATGAGTAAGTTCGTATCGGGTGTGTCCGACATGGTAGTTAAAGAATGCCGCAGCGCTATGCTTGTACATGACATGGACATTTCTCACAGTATGGTGCACACCCAACAAATAGAAGAGGAAAAACTCAAGGAAAGATCTAGGGAGGCAAAAAGGGCTATAGTGGATGATGACAACTTTGCACATTCTAGGTCCGGTGGATGATTAACATTTCAAGGACACTTAATCCAATTCTAAGCGTTAGCGATCGTTAGTCAGTATAATACCCGACTAAATGAGTTGGGGTTGAATCCCATAGGGAGTGGTGCTTAAGATTCAATAGAAAAATATGAATATGTTCAAGTTAATCATAGGAATAGATATTTACGATTAAAGTCATAATGTAAATCAGGAGTGACACGAATGTCAAATATCAGGGGTTTTGGTTTTAACTATCATCTACAACAACAACAAATAACACGAAAATAACAATATTGAAATAGGTTCTTAGGATGTTATTGAATTATAGGCCAATATAGACAAATGGGTAATTGCAATTGTTAGTAAATAGCTGTAAATCAATGACTAAGCTAGACTTTAGTGGGGATAAACTTTCTCTCAAACAATTTACCCCGAATCAGGTTGGTTTCTCTCAAACACCACTAAGCAAGCAAATAAGAACAACCTTTGCTTCAATCCATTTTCATGACAAGAGAGCACCCCCTAGTCATAACACAACGTACTTGACCCCGAAGGGGTCGCATACAAGCCCTTAGCATTATCATATCATAAGATCGTAGAAAAGTAGGGAGAATTTAAAAAATTCTTTAAAGCATAATACAAGCCCTTAGCATTATCATAATATCACTAAACAAAGAAAATTTAATCATAATTGGGTGATATCCACTAGATTGGAATCATACCCAAGCCCTACCCACAATGTAATCACAACCCTAGCTAGAATTGGGTTTTTGAGTTCACAATTAGGGGAAAACTATGGGGGCTCTATGGGTGGAAGAACCCATGGATGAATAAGCTTCACATACCTTAACCAAGCTTCAATCGATGGGGGAAATTCAACCTAGGATGCTGCCCTGTTCCCTTCTATTTTTCTTCTTCAAGCTTTGGGTTCGTTCTAGAGAGAGAAATATTTAAGAGAGGAGTAATTTGGGGTTTTGATTTAGAATGACTTAGTTGGGGTGATTTATGAATTAAAACTACATATATTGGTGCATAAAACCCTTACAAAACGACGCCCACTTAATATAAGTCGAATACGATTTTACTTGAAAACCCCTAAACTAGGTGGCCCTATCTAGTGGTCACGCCCACTTGTACAGACCATGAAAGGGGACCACGGCCCATGGTTGTGCTCGTGGTCCTGTAGGCAGTAGCTCCCTTCAACCTACCAAACTTCAAAAATCCTAAGGCATCTTCATGAACCACTTCACGGTTCGTGGTTAAAACTACTGGCCGTGGAAGTGGTCGTGGACTTGGGGCAGTAGCTTGGCCTCAAGGCCTTGCCTCCCAAGTGCCTAAGTGATCTTCACGGACCACTTCATGGTCCGTGGTCCACACCACTGGCAGTGAAGGTGGTCGTGGTCATGAGGCAGACTTGGCCAAGGTTGGGAAGCCTTGGCCCTTGGCTAGGGCTTTGCCCTTTTGGCCTTGGCCTTTGCCCTTGCAACCTTATACCACTCCATAGATGACCTTCTAAACTATGGGGTCTAACACGTGTCTTGATGTTCAACTACTAAGCCCCTAATTCTTAGTACGTAAAGTCTCATCTATGACTCTAATCTTCAATAACACACTCTTGAACCCTAACTCTTGGCTCTAGTTTTAGTCCACTAGTTTCCAAGGTGTTACATCCATTCACTCTCTCGAGCTGAATGTGTGGAAAAGGGTTTAGGATTCACTCTCTCGTGCTGAACCCATGACAACCCAATATCCACAGACCATCAATTTAGTAATCTTGATTTTAAAACCTCTCTCTTGTAAGCCTAAAATACTAAGGTAGAATTGCATTTGCAACTACAACCCTTTAAATTAAACAATTACTAAATGGAATCACCTCTAAACAACATTTAAACTAACAATTAGCAATACCCACAAGCTAAATCAACCCATAATTACATAATCACACCCCATTGGGGTTTTAGCTAGACATCATGAATAGATAGAAATCGTTACCAAATTGTGTTTCCATCAACTGGGTAAGATTAATTTCATCTTTACAAAAGTCCAAATTGAAGAATCTCAAAGACCAACTTCCAATTTCTCAAAAATGGAAAACTTCAATTCTTCAAAGCTAAGGAAAATTTGCCTCAAAACTCAGAGTTCAAACTCAAAAATTACTCTAATGAATGTTCAAAATAAAATTTGATACTAAACATAATGTTTAAAAATGTATTTATAGTCACCAAAAATATGCTACGAAGGACCATTTGGTGCAGTAAGTCGGGCTCAACGATCAACTCGGCGATCCACCCTTTGGCCAAGTTCATTGTCTTTCTGCTTTGGCCTTCAGCTTTCTCAAGTTTTGTAACTTTGGACGATCCAAAACTGCATCACGAAACCACTCGCTGACACGCCAACTGCTCCTTTCTATCGCCAAATTGATTTTCTCCTTCAAAGCTTGGCCCAGTGGAACTTTAGGCAGTCAAAAGGTCATTACACGACTTACCAAAGGGACTCGGTGATCATCAGGCCTTCATTTCTTCGCTCTTTTAGCTCTCTTCATTCCTTTTTTCAAGTTAGTGTCCATGCGTTCCTTGATCCAAACACTTGGAAATCAAGGGTTTTACATTAGTTATTGGCACAAAAAAAGCATTTGAGGACACAAAATTTATCCAAATAAAGCCCTAAATGAGTCCAAATCGTGGACTCATCAATGGAAGAGGTCGTTCGAGGTTCCGGCAAAAGTTCTCCGGGCAAGGTTTTATTAATGCTCCTCCGAGGCCAAGAAATGAAAAGGTGTCTAACCCTAAACCCCAAGTAGATGGTGGTAAGTCTTTGATGCCTACTTGTGCTAAATGTGGGAGAAACCATGAAGGAAAGTGTCTAGTGGGCTCTAATGCTTGCTTTGGGTGTGGTAAAATGGATCACAAGATAAGGCATTGCCCTTCAATTACTAGAAATGAGGGAGCACTCATCGTAGGGCTCAGCCATACCCTTCATCCAGTTTGAGTGGCTCAGGTGGAAATGCTTTTAAGCAAATATGTTTCTATGCACTCCAAACTAGAGGTGATTAAGAGAGCTCCCCGTATATCGTGACGAGTATGTTAGAAGTCTTTCAATATGATGTGTATTCTTTGCTTGATCCCGATGCTACTTTGTCCTTAGTGACTCCCTTAGTAGCTATGGGATTTGATATGCTTCCTGATGTGTTATTAGAACCTTTTTCTGTTTCTACCCCCGTTGATGATTCTGTGGTGGCTAAGAGAGTCTATAGGAGATGTTCCGTTTCCTTATCCCATAGAGTCACTCTAATATATTTTGTGGAACTTGATATGATTGACTTCGATGTTATTTTGGGCATGGATTGGTTGCATTCTTGTTATGCCTCAATTGATTGTAGGACTAGAGTGGTCAAGTTTAAGTTTCCAAATAAGCCTATCCTTGAGTGGAAAGGGGGAAATTTTATTCCTAGAGGTCAATTTGTTTCTTACCTTAAAGCTAGGAAAATGACTTCTAAGGGTTATATCTATCATATAGTGAGGGTGAGGGATGTGAATTCTGAAACCCCTATTCTTGAGTCTGTCCCCGTGGTAAAAGAGTTTCGAAAGTATTCCCTAATGACTTACCCGATATTCCTCTCAAAAGGGAAATAGATTTCGGAATTGACCTTCTCCTAGATAGATAACCTATTTCTATTCCTCCTTATAGAATGGCTCCGTAGGA
Source organism: Solanum bulbocastanum (assembly GCA_037074985.1). Lineage (NCBI taxonomy): Eukaryota > Viridiplantae > Streptophyta > Magnoliopsida > Solanales > Solanaceae > Solanum > Solanum bulbocastanum. The sequence goes on along the minus strand of CM073604.1, from coordinate 26,178,603 downwards.
ACTTAAAGAGTTGAATGATCACTTGAGGGATTTGTTGGATAAGGGTTTCATCCAACCTAGTATATTTCCATGGGGCACTTCAGTGTTGTTTGTTAGGAAGAAGGATGGTTCACTCCGTATGTGTATTGATTATCGGCAATTGAACAAAGTGACCATTAAGAACAAGTATTCTCTTCTAAGAATAGATGATTTATTTGATCAACTTCAAGGGGCAAATTATTTCTCAAAAATTGATCTTCAATCAGGTTATCACCAATTGAGGGTGAAACAGGAAGATATTATGAAAACGACTTTTAGAACCTGGTACGACCATTATGAGTTTTTGGTGATGTCCTTTGGCCAAAACAGCTTTTCATAAGCATCCCACTCCATTGACTAATGCCCTGGCGGCATTCATGGATTTGATGAATATGGTATTTAGACAATACCTTAATATGTTCATGATTGTGTTTATCGATGATATTTTGATCTATTCAAGAAGCGAGGATGAGCATATTAATCATTTGAGGATTATATTGCAAATTCTCAAAGACCAACAACTTTATAAAGAGTTTAGAAAACGTAAATTTTTGCTAAGGTATGTGGCTTTTCTACGCCACATTATTTCGAGTAAAGGTATTGAGGTTGATACTTTTAAGACTGATGCAATCAAGATTTGGCCTAGACCTCTTTCACCGACAGACATTAGAAGCTTCTTGGGTTTGGCTGGTTATTATAGAAGGTTTGTTGAAGGGTTTTCCTCCATTGCTTCTCCATTGACGGCTTTGACTCAAAAGAAGGCCAATTTTATATAGTCGGATGCTTATGAGAAAGGTTTCCAAGATTTGAAAGATAGACTTAATTTTGCTCCGGTGTTGACTTTATAGCAAGGTATGGATGGCTTTGTGGTATATTGTGACTCCTCTAGAGTTGGGTGGTGGTGTCATCGTTCATAAAGGGTTAGAATCGTCTGTTGTGGTGGATGTTAAGGCAAAGCAATGTCTTGATCAGACTTTGGTAGAGTTGAAATAGGTGGTACTTAGAAATTCCATTGAGGATTTCTCCCAAGGGGGAGATGGTGTCCTTAGATATCGAGGTCGGTTATGTGTTCCAAATGTGGATGACTTGAAGGAACATATTTTATCCGAAGCCCATAGTTCTTGGTATTCTATTCACTCGAGAGCCACCAAGAGGTACCGTGATTTGTGGGAGATCTATTGATGAAATGGGATGAAGAAGGATAATAGCGGGATTTATGGCTAAGTGTCCTAATTGCCAACAAGTGAAAGTTAAGCATCAGAAGCTGGGAGGTTTATCCCAAGACATTAGTATTCCTACTTGAAAGTGGGAAGATGTGAATATGGTCTTCATAGTAGGTTCCCACGAACTCGACGACAATATGATTCCATTTGGGTTATAGTTGACCGAATGACAAAGTCGGCCTATTTCATTCTCGTCAAGATTTCTTATTTAGCGGAAGACTATGCTAAGTTGTATTTGAGTGAGATGGTAAGGTTACACGGGGTACCCTTGTCTATTATCTCTGATAGAGGTACTCAGTTTACTTTTCAGTTTTGGAAGTCTTTCCAAAAGGGTCTTGGCACTAAAGTCAAGCTTAGTACGGCTTTTCACCCCCAAACCGATGGGCAAGAGGAATGAATAATCCAAACATTAGAGGACATGTTAAGGGCTTGTGTTATTGATTTTAAGGGTAATTGGGATGACCATCTGCCATTGATTGAGTTTGCCTATATAAATAGCTACCATTCTAGAATTGGTATGGCTCCGTTTGAGGCTCTTTATGGTAGGAGATATAGATCTCCTATAGGTTGGTTTGAGGTGGGTGATGTTGCTTTGATAGGACCCGAGTTAGTTCATAAGGCTATTGAGAAAGGTCGACTCATAAGAGAGAGGTTGAGAACGACCCAAAGTTGACAAAAGTCTTATACAGATGTTAGAAGGAAAGACCTTGAATTCGATGTGCTTGATTGAGTTTACTTGAAAATCTCACCCATGAAGGGTGTAATGAGGTTTCGAAAAAAAGGGAAGTTTAGTCCCCATTTTGTAAGCCCATATCAAATTTTGAGGCGTGTTGGTAAGGTTGCATATGAGCTTGATTTACCAAATGAGTTGGTATCGGTGCATCCAATTTTTCATGTCTCTATGTTGAAAAAGTGTGTTAGAGATCTGACATCCATAGTTCCCCTAGAGGGGTTGGAAGTGAAAGAGAATCTTTCTTATGAAGAAGTTTCGATTGAGATCTTAGACCGGAAAGTTAAGAGATTGAGGAACAAAGAGGTTGCCTTTGTAAAAGTGTTGTGGAGAAACCATCTAGTTGAGGGTGCTACTTGGGAGGCCAAGGCCAATATGATGTCTCGATATCCTCATCTTTTCCTCCTACTCTAGCTTGAGGTAATGAATTCCTCTTGTTTTGCTTTTGTTGAAGTCATGTGTGTTTTATATGTTTCCATGATTTCTCTAAATTTTGCATTGTCATGAAAAAGCTTAAGTTTTGAAAGAAATGAATTATGTGCATTATTTTCCTCATGTTGTTGAGTATTGAGTATGAGTTGCTTATAGAATTCATGGGATGAGTTGAAGAAGATTCCTTGACTTGGAGTGGAGATTGTCCCCTTGAATACGTGCTTTGTGTATAAATTGCATTTAGGCTCCATGAGATTGTGTTGAACATTGATTTTGAGTTTGGAGAAGGTAGTTCCTCCTTAAGTGTAAGAAATTTGAAAATATCATGCATATTGGGTGATTAGATGAAATTCCTACTCCCTTTTGATGCATGGAGTATGTTGAGATGGGAGTTGATGTGTCCTCATTGGTTGTGTGCATTTAGATGAGTTTCTTGCATGATGGGCTTCTAGTATTGAGTCCTTACTTCTAAAAAGTGTCCAGAAGCGTCATTCAAAGACGAATGTCCCCAAGGGAGAGATAATGTAACATCCTGGAACCAAGTAAGCTAAACTAGCGCTAAGTGTGTGAGGGAAACATGCCTGGAAGAGGGCATGAGCCTAAGAGGCCTAAGGAAATGTTGAAGGAAAAAATTTTCTGCCCAAGTCAACTTGGTGAGGGAGTGTGGTCGCCAAAGCTACTTGGCAATCCGCTAAGCAGCAACCCCATCGCCTAGTGGACAGCCTAGGAAGCCCAAGGTACTGGAAATTTAGGCGAGAAAAGTTGGGGCTCTTCATTCCAGTTGGCGCATCGCCCAATTCTCCACCCCATCACCTAGTGGACCTATCTCCTTGAGGGTCTATTTGGCAAGTCGTCAAGTTCCCTTGGTGAGTTTTAGCATGAAAACCTGTAGATTTTTAAGTTAAGGTATTTAATGTCTTTTAAAATTTCTTAATGCAATACTACATCATTTTTCTCTTAACCTAGAAAAGTATATACGCATTATATTCCTAAGTTTCCCCCAACTTAAGTCATTATCTGAAGAATCAAAAGAAAACCCCAAGAGTTTCCTCTCAAATATTTCTCTCTCTAGAACTTGAAGCAAAAGAAAGAGTTCAATCTAGGACTAAGGTCAATTCTCCAATCCTAAAGCATTTGTGGGCTTTGTAATCAATGTATGATGGATTTTCATCCATGGACTTCTTTTATCCATGGAGTTCCTTGGTTTTCCCAATTGTGAAGATGAAATTCTCAATTTGAGTTAGGGTTTCTTCCAATGTTGTGGGTATTGATGACTGTTGGTCCAATTGAGTGGATAATGATTGTTTATGATTGAATTGGTAGTAAATCATATTTTTAGGATGAAATTACATGTAACCATGCCTATTCCATGTTTCTAACCTAGAATTGATGAAATTAGGTTTTATGCCTTGAAGGAAAACTTCGTGGGTTTAGATTTCTTTTGATAGGATTGATGAATTATGCTTAGAATTGCTTTGATTCAAGCATATATGATTACTATGATGTTAATTGCTTGAGAATAAAGCATAGATGATGATCATGAGATGTAGTGCTTTGAGAGTATAGCCTAGACTATGAATTATTGATTGATTGATGTTATGATGTGGAAAGGATATTTCCCATATTGAATTGATAAGCATGATTGAATGATTGTGAAAGGTTTACTCACATGAATGGTTCTAGGTTGTAAGGATTTCTCACCTAAAATGAATCTGGACAAAGATGCTTAATGAATGATGAGGCTAGAGGCGATGACCCTTGACCTCAATATGTAAGGATATGAGGCAATTTCCCATACTCCTTAGAATTGAACAAGAGGTGAGTCCCCATGTTCTTACTATGATGAATAGACATGGAAGTGAATACCCATGTTCCTTATAAAATGATGTGGAGGTGAATACCTACATCATATGATGAGATTGTGGAGGTGAGTACCCGCGATCTAAAACCCCCGATCTAAAAGTAAGTAAGGCAAGAGGCGAATACCTGTTAGCCTTTATGAACTAGGCATTGAGGCGAATCCACATGTCTTTAAAAGTAATTATGACTAATGTAATTATGTTATGACTTTGACTTGCTTGGAGTGTTACTAGATATGCCTTCCATGATGTAAGCTTGACTAGAGGCGGATGACCTAAGTTTTGGCTAAGATAAGTGAGGTTACTTAAGGAAGTATTCCTCTTTTATTATGATGTTTATTATGTCTTGATTATGTTTGTGCCTTATATCTTATGTTAACTAATGATTATGGTATGTTGTTTATGCTAGCCATCATATTTAGTACTTGATTGTACTAACGCGTACTCTTTCCTACATTCTTATCAAATGCAGGCCGATGACATTGATTCTCACTCTCATGGCTAGCTTCATTGTTGATCAAGGAAATGAAGTTTTGGTAAGTCCTCATTGTGTTCGAGGATGTGATCACCACTTTCCTTTATGTTTTTCCTTTATGTCTTGGACTATTGTATGGGTTGTGACCCAAGACTTTATTCATATTGTTTAGATGGTTTCAGAAAGTTATGTTAGACTTCTGCTTGTTTTGTAAAAGACTTTGATTGTATTGAAAAGTTTTAAATTCCTGTTCATTTCTATTTCTTTATGTTATGATATGCTAAGTGGTTTGTATGAGGCCTCTCGGGGTCTTATATGTCTAGCTACATCTAGGCGTACCCCTGGGTCGTGACATATGGAACCGTGCATTATACTTGATTATGATTACAAATTTATGAACAAAGCCTATGAAGTTATGAATTATGATTTTTGAAAGTTATGAATGTTATAAAAAGGATGATTTGTGAACTAAGGATGTTTTTAAGAAAAGTATCAATGATTTGTGAAAGGTTTTCTCACATATGAATGAAGTCATGATTTAGATGCTTAGAAAGGTAAGTTCATGTTATGAAAGACTTCATTTAGATGCTTAGAAAGGTAAGTGTTTGTTATGAAAAAGTTAATGAAATCATGATTTAAAAAGAGCTACTCTATGATGACTTATAATTGGATTGATAGTTTAATTGTTCCTCTCCAAATATTTTGATATGACTATGATTATTTATTTTCCATTGGGATTTACTTAGCATCGATAGGAATTTTGTAACACCTTGGAAACAGGAATGCTAGGAAAGGGGCTAAGCAAGTTGTTACCATCCCCAAACTGAGCCATGGGACCCTTCATAGAGGACGGTCCATGAAGGGGACCACGACTCGTTATGGTGCTTGTGGAGGGCTTCTAAAACCTGTCCAAGAAGGTTCCCCTCCCACGAACCCTTAGACAGCTTATGGTGAGCATCACAGACTGTTATGGTGGTCATGAAGAGGTTCAGGGCCATAGGGGTTCCCCCCCACCCACCCACTGGTCAAGGATCGTGGCTGCCATGATAGCTCGTAGAGTCCTTGATGGGCCATGAAGGCCACTGTGGTAGTGGTTACATCAGTTTTAAGTCAGGGTCTTTTGGGTCTTTTCCAGATTATTCTATCCTAATACTATATCATTTTACCCTTACCTAGAAGTCCTACATAAATGTTTTTAACCTAAAATTTCCCCAATTGAAGTCATCCTCTCTATTTTCCAAAAAGAAGAACAAGTCTTCCTCTCCGACATATTTCTCTCTCTAGAAAGCTTGAAGAAGAAGGAGTCAACCTATGGTTTCAAGTCAAGTCTCCAGTTCCTCCATTGAAGACAATGTTTTGTCATTGAGGTTGATAGTTTTCATCCATGGAGCCTTTTCCTCCATGGAGTCCCCAAATTCTCCAATTTACAAACTTAGAAATCCCCAATTGAGTTAGGGTTTTCTTTCATGTCATGGGTTCCTTTAAATATTGATTTATTTTATTATTTTATGATCTAACAAGCATGAATTGAGATAATTACATGATTTTAAGATGACTTTCCATGAACTCATGCCTAACCCATGTTTCTAGATTAGAATTATTGAAAGCGGGTTTTGAATTATGGAAATAGGATTAAGGAATTATGCATGTTCTTATGAAATTGATGTAAATATTTTGAGGATGCTTTGAGAGTGAAGTATCAATGTTGTTGTTGTCTTGTGAAAGGTTTCTCATAAACACATAAAAGAATGAATGTGAAAGGTTTTCTCACATAAAATGAATCAAAGTTAAAGAGCTATTCTAATGAAAACTATCTTGGATTAGTAGTTATAATGGTGCCTTTCCATGGATGAATAATGACTTAGCTTGTATTGGCAATATGATGTGCCCTTTCATAATTGATAAAGACATGTTAAGAAAATGACTATTCTGTGGGATTTACGCTTAGAACAGAGAGGATATTGAGATGGAAGCTCTCCCATTAGTAGAGTTCGGGTTTCTAGTAGCAATCTCTTTACCCCATACATATGTGCCCCCATAGGATGATTGTCTTAGATAGACATTAGCTAGTTGATCCACCTAAGCTAAAAATTCATGGTCTTACCTTGGCAAGTAGGACACCTCTTTTCGGTGTAGGGTAGATACTGAATTCCATGTTAATAGCTCACATGGTCTTATATGTCGATTAAAGGTCGATCTCCCACAATAATGAACTAAGGTTACTTCAAGAAGTATCTCACATGTGTTCAAAGATGGCTTTACTTGCCTTGACTATGTTTACCTTAGGATTTATGCTTTATTACTCTTTTAATTCATGTTTTAGCTTGGTCATTGCATTTCATGAAGATATCTCTTTTAAGCATGTTGTCAAACGTTTTATGCATAATTCTCATACGTGATACATATTTGTACTAACGCATACTCTGGCCTACATTCTTATGAAAAATTTAGGGTCTGACGCTTCAAGTTCAAACTTCCATGGCTAGGGATCTTTAGTATTGCCTTGAAGATTAGTGAGTCCTTATGTTCTGAGGACCAAGATTTTATTTTCTTATGTTATTTTTATTCAGTTTTGGACTAGATGTACGGGCTACCCCAAGCTCTTCTTATATACTAGATGGCTTTGAGACAATGTTTAGACTTTCACTTCATTTTATAAAGTCTTATATGTTGAAACTGTCTTTTGAAATCTTATATTTCTATTATCTTATATGATGAATGTTAAGTGGCTTGTATGGGGCCTCTCGGGATCTTGTACACCATGTTATGCCTATGTGCTACCTTGGGTGGTGACAACTTTGAGATGGAGACTCTCCTGTTAGTAGATGTTGGATCTTTAGAAGCAATCTTCTTATCCCAAACTATATGTCCCTGTAGGATTGTCTTAAATGACCTAGCTAGTGGATCCACAATAGCAATTTTGAATTAATGATACAGAGTCTACCTTGACAAGTAGAATCCTCTTTTTGATGTGAGGGTTACATGGGATTCCATGTAATAACTTACATGGTCTTGTTGTCTGTTAAAGGTAAATATCCACAAATAAACTATGTTTTTCTTCAAAGGTTTATGAAAGTTTTTCTTATGTTTTAAAGTGTGCATTGACCATGTTTATGATTCATGGATTTCTTTGAGGATTTTTGCTATGTTTTAACTTTGTCTTGCATATCATGTTTAAAGTCCTCCTATGATCATGTTCATGTTTTTATGTATTTCTCCATACTTAGAACATTAATGCATACTTGTGCCTATATTTTTTTATAATATAGGTTACGACGCTTCTCCTCCCAGACGTTCTTTGATCGAGATTGTTCATCTTGACTAATTGGATTGGTGAGTCCTCATGCTCCGAGGACAAGGCCATCAATGTTCTTATTTCTTTGATGTCTTTTGTTTCAGACTTGTATGTGGTGTATGTGTTACGTCTCAACCACTCTAATGATCTGCTATAAAGGCTTGTGTCAGACATAGTATTATTATGTGCATTTCTTTTGGATTCTGTTGGTATCGTTTATCTCATCTAATGATTTGAGATTTATATAGTTTATATCTCTTAAATTTGATTTTATTATGTCATGCTTATGTCAAACGGCTTCTTTAGGGTCTCTCGAGATCCTATTCGTCATGTCACAACCGGGGTACTTTGGGTCGTGACATTATAAGAATTTAGTTCTCCTCTCCGGTACATTTTTTGTTTTCCTTTATGGTTTGTATAATTATCCATTCCTTGCCTTTTATGTATTTATTCATTCGACCTCCTGTCATGTCTTTCATTCCTTATTTATTTGCACCTTTAGACCATGTTGTATTACATGTTTCACCAATCTGTATCAATCTATCAAAACTCATAGTCTCAACAAATCTTCATTTTTTATGATGTGTGACCCTCGTCTTTGTACATACATGACTTATGTACCTGTTGACATTTAAGCATCAAACAATAGAATGAAACATGTTAGTCTGTGGGTTATAACCATTGCACAAACCTTTCTTTCCCCTTATGACATCGTCAAAAAGATCACTATGTAAGTTACCTAGGAGAATGTAATCATAACAACTCATGGCCACTAGGACTTATCACCAAATTAATAAAAAAAGACAGACTTCAAATTAACATAGAAGTGACTGAAAGAGAGCAAATAATATAGTGGTAAGCAACAAGAGGATCAATTCATCTAACCAAATAGAGATGTTGTAATAGACAACCAAGTAAGATCCTGATTACAGCAAAATCATCAAAGAAAAATGGAACAACTGAAAATAACAGAAAAAAACAAAAGTGAAAAATCTAAAAGGAGGAGGGGATAAATGGAAGCAGCAAGGTCAGTCTTCGATCAATTTCAACATGCTCTTCTCTCTCAGAGATAAGAGAAAATAATAAATGAAAAAATACAAAAAAAAAAAAAAAAAAAAAAAAAAAAAGAAGTTGAAAAAAAAAAGAAAAAGAAATTAAAAAAATAAAAGAAGAAACAATGAATGAAAGAAAAATAAAGAAAGAGTAAAATGTGAGAGAGAGAGAGAGAGAGAGTAAAGAGACAATTGAACATGTAAAGTTGTTTTAAAATATTTGGGGTGTAGAAGGGAAAAAATATATTTTTATTTAACTTAAAATGGAAGGAAGACGTTTATTATAGGGGACAAAAAATTAAGACCATAACATTTAGAGGATACCTCGCATATTTTCTTAGTGCATATATATTGTATGGTAGCGCCATCATGAACCGATTTCGGATCATGACACTTTCAACGCGACTCAATTTCTTATTGGAGATTATATGTATTCATTAGCAAATGACAATTTAAAAATATCTGTGCTATTTAAAGATTGGATTAATATCGAAAAAGGAATTTTGGGCTACCAAAGTTAGATAGCCAAGTACAAGACAAATAGATTAAGAGTCCGTTTGGATTGACTTAAAAGTTGGTCAAACCTATTTTTAAGTCAGTTTTTTACTTCTAGAATTGTTTGACAAATATAAAAAGTAACTTAAAATAAGGTGAAAATGACTTAAAATAAGTTAGGAAGTGTTTGGTAAGGACAAAAATGACTTAAAATAAGTCAAAAACCAAAAGTGGGTCTCCCCTACTTTTTATGTTTTAAAAGTCATTTCAATTTGACTTTTTATTTGGCTTAAAAATTTCTTTTTTAAGTCAATCCAAACGGGGTCTAATTACTTGGATGTAATAGTGATGATGACATGAAAGCTATGGAGGAAAAACAACAAATACAAGTTACGACTAGTGTTTCTCAAGAAATGATAGAAAATTTTGAAAATAATATTTCGAAAATTACAAATACTAGTATAATAATCGAGATCTAATTCAAATAGAACCCTTCCTAGAAGGTTGATGTGTAGATTAGATACTCTTCTAGTATTTGTAATACATGTACAATTTTATTTATTTGAATAAATATAGAGGCTATTCACCTTGACTCTTTTTTTAAAATAGTATTTTATTTAATGCAAGTCGTTTTATAGAATTCAATTTTCAATTCTTTTAACATTAACCTATTATAAAACAGAATTAAAATTGTTTAATGTTTGTTTACTACTTTATATTGTTTAAAGTTTACTAAACTTACAATTATTACAACTTGCAATCAAAAATTAAAAATTAATTCTATAACAAAATTGAATTAAAATTGTTTAATGTTTGTTTACTACTTTATATTGTTTAAAGTTTACTGAACTTACAATTTTTACAACTTGCAATCAAAAATTAAAAATTAATTCTATAACTTTTAAAATTTAAAAGTTTTATAAAAAAGTTAGATAAAATCAATCTTTTTAATATTAAGTTAATAACTTTTTAAATTTAAGTACCGAGTACTAAGTTACTAACTATTTTTAAAATAACGAAAGAAATTTTTTTAAAAAATCAAATTATATTTTTACAAAATTTTGTTAAGTTAATAAACATTAGTAATATTTTAATAAGTTATTGAGTTGATAAACATTTTCATAAATTATTAAATTATAATGTGCATTTAAATGTAATGTAATGTAAAAAATATTTTTATTTTATTTTTTTTAAAAAAGATCCCGATAGGATGGTTCCAGAACAAATCCAATGTGGTTCTTTACCAATGGGGGCAAAACTTATAGAAAGTTGAGGTGGTTAGAAGGATGGTAGAAACTACTTTATTAGACATACATCACTATCATATATATTAATTTTACCTCTACTTTTAAACAATTACATATATTATCACTTTTAGTATTTTATATCATTACCATTTATGGTGGGTAAAGAAATACTATTTAGTGGTGATAAATTTAATAGTATTTGCAACGTCTATTCGTTACTAAAAATTGTTCCCTAGTAGCAATGTTAAACTTGTCACAGATGCTATACTAGTTTTTGTGGCGACTCTGTTTGCTAGTTAAAGTCCTTTTTCAGTAGCGACATAGAAGTTGTTGCTAATAATTTATTGATTTTGTGACGACGAGAGTCGCTACTAATATTGATATTTAAGCAGCGAGACAAGAGTTGTTGTTGATTCCATTTGGCTTTTTGTAGCGACAAAGGTTGCTACTAATAGAATTTTTAGCAGAGAAAAAGTTGCCACTAATTAGGTTAACTTTTTTGTGACAACTGTCTCGCCACTAAATTGTTCATTTTAGTAGAGACTTGGCCAAAATTTGTGTGGTGTAAATATATTTAGTGGCATACAGTCTGACTTATTGTGGCGATACTTGTCGCCACTAAGACTCATTATTGTAGCGACATATGGAAGTCCAAGCCACGACCCATTTGTCGTTACTATATCTCTTTAGTTGCGACTTTAAGGGCTTTTTAGCGACTTTTGTTACAACAAAAAACCCTATTTATTGTAATGTATAATCAATACCATTATCTCTTAAAACTAGGATTGATTAATTATAATTACATTTAAACTCCAAAATTAGTGTTTTAATTAAAAACAAATATCTTTCTCTCAGAGAGTATGAGTTAGGGTAAAACTCGAACTCTAACTCTTCCTCTTCTTCTTCCCTTGATCAGTCGAAATTTACTGAGAAGAAACACTCCTTTAAAATGGATGTTCAACAGTTTGTCAACACACACATCAAATTTTTAGCCTTTGATTTTCTCACTCTCAAACCAATCCCCCACGAATCCCCATTTATTCTCACAGAGGGAGACACCTCTTGTGCGTAGATACAATGGGTATCGTTGTAAGCAGAGATTTCAAGCCCAATAGATTTATCAAATTTGACATTCACGGTGGTACCGGTTGCATACCTTCTATACTATGATTGAATCAACCAAGAAACTTCATGTCACTTCTCCCTTCGGATCTAGGCGCAGTGAGCAACATCGATGAATGAAAAGGTGAAGGAAACACTTCCGCAATGAGATTCCCTGACCAGTCATGAACGTAATCATAAAGTTTCAATAAGCGAAGATTTACGCATGCATTTGACAC